>JANHFO010007833.1:102868-114689 GCA_032468095.1 Pareas carinatus
AGGGGAGGCCCTGGCACGGATGGAGCTCTTCTTATTCTTCAGCGCTCTGCTCCAGAATTTCACCTTCTCTCTGGTCGGGGACACCAATGACTCGAATGTAATGTCTTTGGTTACGGACTTCACAAATAATAAATACCCTTTTATACGAGCTGATAAACGTTCCGTTGACACTTGTGGTCAATAATTTGGAGAAAGCATCTATATTAATAGATACTCAAATGAAGGATGTGAGATGGCTATTACATTTAAAGGCAATCTTGATGTGGAATACAAAAACAATATTTTTACAGCAAAGATATCTACTCTTAGCTCTTATCTGATTACATATTTTGGTTTAATTAAGAAAACTTCACAATTGTTTTTTCTCTAAGCTACATTTAGCAAACTATCAATATACTGTATGTATACTGGAGATTTTAGTTTCATACAAGGGTCTCAGAATTATTATTGCAAATTGATGTTGTGTACTAACCTATATTTGAAGGTAACAAGGAAGACTTTGGCTAAATTCAAAATCAAGTCATGTTTAAATCTTTTAATATCTAATGGTTATTTTAAAGACTGACAGATTGAATATTGTATATGATTGAACTACAACTACAATTAAAACATGTACTAATTTACCTCAGACTGTCTAGTAATCTCTGAAGTAACAACAATTTTAGAATCCTTAACAGATGCGGCATTTGAATCAAGCAAGGCAGTCAATTTGATAAGGTATTAAAAAGAATTAAAATAAATCTTAGCATGAGTTATTTATCTGAATTGGGGATAATAAAGAATTAGAACATCTAATTTCAGAAAATCAATGAGTTCAGATGTACAAAATGCAAAATATACATCTGCAGGACCGCATTCTACCAATAGATACCTCCCGCCGACCCACACGCTCCCACAGAGTGGGCCTCCTCAGGGTGCCTCTGGTCAGACAATGCCGACTGGCGACCCCCAGGGGAAGAGCCTTCTCTGTGGCAGCACCCACCCTCTGGAATGATCTCCCCCCTGCAATTCGTACCATTTCTGACCTTCCGACCTTCTGCCGTGCCCTGAAGAACCACCTATTCCATCTGGCGGATCTGTCGTAGCTGTGCCCTTGTCCTCCTGTTCTTAATTTTTGGGGTTTTAGATGGGGTTCTTAAATATTCTTAATAATGGGCTCAATTTAATTCTTTTTAATAACATTTTAAATTGTATATGTATTATGTATTTTAAATTGCCTGCAAGCCGCCCTGAGTCCTTCAGGAGAAGGGCGGAATAGAGATAAAAAATTCAATTCAATTCAATTCAATTCAAATTCAATACAGCTATGGGTACCATCTACAAAAGATATTGATAAACTAAAATAAATTCAGAGGACTGCCACCAAGATGATGAGGAAGCAAGAAATCATGTCCTATGAGGAATTATTAAAGAAATTGAGCAGATTTGGTTTGTAGAAAAGAAGACCAAGAAGAGATATGATGAAATCTTCAAATTTGTAAAAGATGTCAAAAATAAGATGGAGTAGACATAATTTCTGATGTCCCTGAAAGTGGATCAGTACCAATAGATTGAAAATATAGGGAATTAAATTTGGGTTAGATATCAGTAGGAATTTCCTGAGGACTAGAGCTGTCAAGAGGATGGTCGGCTCATAAAGTGGCATGTTCCCTTTCACTGGATGTATTCAGAGTCTGAGTACCCAGATGTTGAAAATGTTTTGGCAGATCCTACACTGAGCAAAGATTGGTTTATGAACTCTGAGGTCATTTCCAATTACGTAGTGGTGAAATGGATTTTATGATGCTATTTTAAAAGGTCATTTTATTATCTGGTAAATCTGTTCCCCTAATGCTTTCGCAATTTAATTTTACGTAATTCTAATCAACAGGGCTGAAAAGAATTCCATTATAAATTCCACCGGTAGCCAGCAGATCCATCTGTCCATCTGCATTACTGTCAGCAGATCCATGGCAGGAAAATCTGATAGGAAAAAGAGTTTATACTTTTCAAAGCATATGTGGCCATCAGAAATGCACAGATCTTTTTGAAAAGATAAAGGAAAAGACCTTTATCGACCTTCTGATTTGTCAAAAATATAACAAATCAGATCCTGGGCCAATCTAATATATTGTCCTATGGATTAAAATAATAAATGTATGTAAAATTGTCACCCTAAGCAGGTGGTTAAATGTTCCCTGATCTGTTATCATCTTGCTGAGATCCGTGTGATCTTTTCCTAAGTAAATATGTTTAGGAATGCAATCTTAGTATAAATCATTAAACAATATAGATATTTTATACATAGTCTTCTTTACATATTATTGCATTATTGTTTTATATTTCTATCCTGTTTGTCTTAACATGGCAGGAAACAAAATATTATTTTGTGGATGAATTATGGCATTTCCACTGAGGGGGTACATTGATATAATTTCTTATTTAACATTTATATGTTTACTGAATCAGTCGAGTTATTTTTGATGAAATGGAATAGAAATTCTACTAATGAATCAAAGAAGGGACAATTGCTATGTTCTATTGGCTTCCTCCAAATTCACATATAATTAATCTGAGTAAATGGAGAAATTTTCCAAAGCTCTATTAACAAAGCTATTTTCACTGATTTCACAATATTAATTTAAATAAGAGCTTTGAGAAATCATTGAATATAGCATTTCTAGGAAAATGCAAGCTACAGTTTAATTAAGAATGGGATATATTGATTGCTATATAAAAGAAACATTTCTGCACAGAACATGTGCATAATTCAGTCTTGTTTCAAGATGTTGAGTTTTGTATTATACTGAAAATAATTTTGTAATACAAACTAATTATTGCAGGAAAATTGCTTCAAGAGTTGATGCTATTGCTCTTTTGCAGAAATTTTTTTTTGATTATCTGCTATAAAGAAATAACAAAACTTGGCTCTCAGCCACATATGGACATAATTAATTACATATTAGTCAAGTCTGCACAACACTTACAATAGGTTCAATAGTTTGTAACTCAGGGTATTGTAGAAATCTGGCTGTTATTATCTTCTATTGTTGAACTAAGCCATCATCATCGTAAGCCATAATATGGTGGATTTGGAGGGGATGGTAGTGCGGGGGACAGAGGTACACCATATTAAGTCAATAAAGTCAACAAAGTAATTGTGTTTTATTGTGCTTTAGGGTTTAAGAGTGGTACAAATGCTTTTTTGTCCATTCATGAGATGAATATTTGAATAGTTTCTCCTCATGGCCTTAGCTGTCCTTTCCATCTGCACCTCCCCTTGTTGCAAGTGCTGTGTAGCTCATCAAAACCTAACAAATTAGATACTTTCAATCATTTACGTACCTTCCAGTTTGGCTTTGAGAAGATTAAGAGCCCAAACTGGATATGGGCATCTTTTTGCTCACATCCAACCAGATGTATTTTCCAAGATGGAAAAGAAGTTTTATTCATGCAGCTAGATCTACTTTATACAGCCAGAACAAGGCAAGATAAACATAGCCCAACCATATGCACATTTACCTCAGGTAATCTCTGCGGCAGAGAATGAGATTTGCTTTTGTGTAAAGTGTTGATCCAACCTCCCCCAGGCGGCAGTCGCAGCAGGCACACTTCAAGCAATCCTCATGCCAGTACTTATCCAAGGCCTTCAGAAGGTAGCGGTCCTTGATCTTACGATTGCAGCCGGCACAACCCTTCTGCTTTCCTTTTGGTTGCACCGATAACATTGGCACACCTAGGAATCAGAAAGAGAGAGAGAGCATATCAAGTGAGGACATTGCTGGGAAATTCTCCAAGACGAAAGTGGTGTCCTAAGCAGTCTTTCTAGGTAGTTTTGTTTAAATTTGGCTTTGTTTGCCAAAGTGAGCAGAGAACTTGATCCTGACAGCATGACTAATTGTAGTTACAAGGACATTCATATTTTCCCCATCATAAAACTCGCTTATTACTTGCAGATATTAAGGAATCGGTGCTACTAAATAAAGGAATTCTTACAGTACTTCCTGTGAATCATTACTATCTCATTTTGTAACTTGAAAATAATTCCAGCTGTTCTTACTTATCAAACATTATAGATAACTTTTATCTACACAGAGAATTGGGGGACTTTGCATATACTAGATCCTGGTGTATGCTGATTGGACTGATCAGTTTATAGAGTCTGCACATTGTGGTCCAGTTATTCTTCCTGATTGAAAACAATGGAAATGCAAGTTCATAGTGGTCAAGAAAAAGCTAAAGTATTAGAGTAGCAAATGGCCACATTTCAGCTGATGAAAATTTATTAGTTCAAGGAAAGAAAGTTCAGCAACAGAAACTGACAGTGAAATCAACTTCCCATAAGAAAGACAATAAAACAGTGGAGTAAAGCCAGTGAGCAAGAGTGTGACGTTGAAAGACCAGACATATAGACCAGACATTCTAGAATGCTAAAATTCAGAAATAATGTTCATCTTCTTGTGAAAAGAAGATGGAAAGTAAAACATGGAAGATAGGACAATGCTTCCCTAAACTGCAGAGAGGAAAAAAGTAAAACAGTGAAGATAGGACAATGATTTCCTAAAGGGCAGAGAGGATGAAAATTTGCCCTATAAGAAGACAAAGAGAATAATTAATGATTCATTGTTGTGGAGAATCGAAGCAAATATATGTCAACCATACTCATGGACCTGTGAAATGTCCTTCAAAGACTTATCAAGTCTTTTTTGCTAATACATGGGGCGATAATACTGCAAAACAACAGCTACAACTATCACTATCAGGTAATAATTCCCATCCATCCTTCCAAACTGTGGAAGAGAACTGGAAAGACAAAGAATAATGCAAGTCAGCAACTCCCTACACAAATGATATTGATTGAATAGATTCAGTTTCTGAGACCATGGGTTAAATTATCAAGATGATGGATTGCATCTCACAAGAACTGATAGGAATGGTCTAGGTCAAACCATAGCAAGCTTGAGTAGGAAGTCCTACAGACAATGGAAACCAAAACTTACACCCCAAAATGAAGACTTAAGATAAAAAGTACTGCACTATAGAAATTGAGAACATTGATAAAAGTAGGTCTCTTTAAACCACTCATTGAAACATGAGAAAGAACCTTGATTCGTCAAGCTGACAGCCTTCATTTTTTATACACTAATACTCAGAATATGGGAAATGAGATTAGATTGACCTCTTAATACAGGAAGGGACATATGATTTAATAATATAATAGAGATCTGGTAGGATGACTCCTGTGGATGGAAATGAAGAATCCAATTCATTTAAAAATGAGTAAAAGCAATAGGCAAGAAGAAGGAATGGTATTATATGGAAACATTTCTACTCAGAAATCCAAATGAATGAACTTGATTGCAGGAAGGGTTAAATATGTGAAGGAACAAATAAAATATTGTTATTGGCATCACCCAACCAAAAGGATGATGCCTTTCAAAAGCAAAGTGCAGCTCTGTCAAGGAGGCATGAAATCATACTGATGAGAGATTTTAATTACCCTTACATCTGTTGGAAAACAAACTCTGCCAAGCAAGGACTTTCCAAAAAATTCCTGACAACTTTCTTCTCTCAAAGATGGAGGATGGTACAAGAGAATGAACTGCCCTTGATTTGATAGTAATTAATAGGGAGAACTCCAAGCATGCCCATACTGCACCCTCTCCTCTATTTATATTGATCTGATTGTCTCTGTTAGGAAAATCCTGTCTGGACCAAGATCCAATAGCTTACAAGGCATTTGATCTGGATAGGAGGCTATCCTTCCACTGGACAATTCCCCTGTTTTGGTGTCTTCTCGACTTTCCATTTCAAGAAATTATAGCCAATATCTTCCTTCTTGTGGGTAGGTCCTACCAGACATGCATATGCTTGTGAGTGTGTATGCAGGTGGGTGTGGGTATCAAGTTGCAGAAATACATTATATACACATACAGGTAAAGTTACATTGAATTTATTTATGCAAAGTCAAAACACACACACTTGCAAGTACAGCAACCAACTTTAATATAAAACTTCATTCCTGTCCTGCTGTTCTCTAATGTCTCCTAAAGTTACCTTTACAAGCATTGCAATGATTGTAAGCTTCCAAGAGTTATGTTACATAACATGGGTGACTATATAAATCTAATAAATTAATATATAAATCTAATTTGCCTTGGGACTCAACTGTTCTAATTAATAACTTTTTTCCCCTGACTTAACCTACTTTTTTCTAATTGTGAAACCTTTTCGTAAGAGTTGGAGGTGAAACAATTCTACCTTAAATAACTGGAAAAATTATGAAAGAGTCTACCAATGGATTTACTTATAATTAAGAATGTAGAGCAGATAATGAATCAGGAATGAACTTACATACACATCAAGGCATCTCTCTCTCTCTCTCTCTCTCTCTCTCTCTCTCTCTCTCACACACACACACACACACACACACACACACACACACAATTACTTTATTAATCAAATGTGTATGCCACATGACTCCCATGACTCTGCTTTCTATTCTTGTAATGCATTTAAGCTTTTAATCAGATTTATTAGGCTGCTTTTTCTGTTATGTGTTCACACAGTCAAATCAGCAATGGCTTTGGCTTACTTAGAGTGTAAATTGAAGTTTGTGCTGCAAAAGCACCTAGGTGGTGGCAGGCAAAATGGGAAAGTTATTTCCAAGCAAGCGGGCACAGAAAGCATATAAATTTTCCTTTCCCTATCCCCAGTCACTCAACACCTTCTTCTTAGAAAATCTATTTCCTGGGACTATTTTTCCCTATGTGTCTTTGAGCAAAGATATAGAGATATTAGTAAAATCCTAAGAAATCTAAAAGTTTAATAGGTGGGAGACCTTGAACTAGTTGAGTGCTCAGAAATACTGCTGAGGAGATGGAAACTGTCTTTTGGTCTCTTCTAAAGTGAGACACTGGATCCCCCCAAAATATGAATTTTCATTCTGCCCTGAGCAAATTTGTGAGTGAGATGAAATAGTAGCTCAAAAGTCCACAGACCCTTTCATTTGAGTGCCATCAATGATCTGAATGGAATTTCTACAGCTGCATTAAAAGCGTTTCAAAACATTTGTCTTAAATTTCATTGCTGGTGCTCATTTGCTATTAACGCCAAGGGTTTGGGGTATGTAATCTCATACTCTTCAAGATTTATTTGAAGTTATCTTCAGCATCATAGCATCCATCTCTAAAAGATAAATCTACTTGCTTCTGAGAATCAAGGAAGCAACTTGATTGGATTTCTCCTCAATTATCACTGTTTTTCCTTCTGCACTTTTAAAAAGGGAACGATTAAAGGGAACTGTCTGAGAGGCACGACCCATGGCAATGAACTAATGAGAAAGCAAAAGGCTCAAACTTTCATTAAATGATCACACTACAGATTTTGTACTAGTGCTTTTGAGCGAATATCTAGAATAGGAATTATTTGCTTTGTAGTTGCATGGCTCAGGATGGGAAGAATGCAGAATTTGTGCAAATCAGTTTTAAATCTCATAGTGATTCTTGCTGTAGTTTTCACCCTTTTTACTCTTTCCATTCAACCATGTCTGATTCTTGGAGAGTGGGCAAGTTCCTGGATTTTTCTTGACAGGATTGTTTGAGAGATGGTATGCCATTTTCTCTCTCCTAGGTCTGAGAGAAAGTGATGGGTCCTAGGCTACCCAGCTGGCTTCATGCCCAAGACAGGACTCGGATTTTGGGTGGGGGAGGGGATACCCTACTTGGCGGGAAGAGTGAAATCTTAGCAAGAGCAGCAGCTGTTAATAGTTCACACCTGACTTTTTATGTACATTTGATTGGAACTTTAAAGGAAGTTTAGAGGGACAGTCATGCTAAATGACATTCTAGCCTCAATCCCACTCCTTTTAACAAAGAGATATCTAAGAAAGTGTGTTAAACATCAGGATGTTAGCAAATTTTCCTTTGCAAGAAAGCTAGTTAGTCTACGGGTATGAAACTTGTGGACCACAATAGTACTAAATTGATGATGGAATCTTCAAACGTCCCATCGGGGAAGCAATAAATGCTATCTACTTTTGCTGACATGTTGCAAACAGATGACCCAGCATAAATGCCAATAATTCCAGGTGTATTTTTGTCTGAGAATACCTGTCCCTTGATCTTTCATATCTTCCAGGAGATTGATGTTCCCATGGCTTGAACTTTAAAAATGGTTACTTTGAAAGGTTGCATATTCATATGCGATTGCTGCACTTTGGAAAGGTCTTAAGAAAACCGTTCGGGGAATTTTGCGTTATGAGTTAGGATGGGGATTGAAATGGCAATCTCAATCTCCAAGGAGATCAATAGATTTTTTTTAAAAAAAAGCGGAAAGGAGCATCTTGAGTGCCCCAATCCTACACAGCCATATTTTTGGGTGATCGCTTTTCCCACGGGCAGGTGGACAGTAGATGGGAAGAAAACACATTTAAATTGCGGTTAGGAAAGCCCCAAGGCAGAGCGAAATCCTATGAACATGATTGAATAAGTACTGATGGAAGATAGATAATTTGTTTATTCAGTTGGCAGATACTGATTGGAACATTGAACTATGGGTTTTTATGTTTTGTGTGTTTGTTTTTTGTTGTTGAAAAGAATAAAAATTCTTATTAAAAAGATTTTAGTAGAAATATCTGAATATTTAAATGATATATAGAATCATTGGAAAAAGTGATTATGTAATGCTGGAGTTTTGGAGTTAAGAGAAACTAGAAGAAACTGACAAATATATATATCTTAGATTTAATAAAACTTAGATCAATGACCAGTAGGGTACCACAATAGGAATGGGAAAGGAATGGTAAAGAGCTCCTAAAGAATGAGATGCTGAAAACACCACTGCATGTATTTCTGAGGACGAGGGGAAAGGAGAATATCAAAACAAGTCAATGTGACTACATAAAAAGCTTAGGAAATATGTGAGGATGCTATAGAGTAGAGATATACTAGTATACCTTGCATTTAGTAGAGCATTTGCCCAAGTACTCAATTACATGCTGATTAATTTGCTACTAATCTACTTAATTTGCTCTATGGCATGACAAATATATGGGATGTATAGATGGTTTGAAAATCATATTCCTTGTGTTCATTAAAGGTACCTCACCAAATTGGGGAGAGGTCTTGTATTGGGTGTTATAAGGATCATTGCTGGATCCTTTTACCCATATTATTTTTACGAATGGTTTTTATGAAGAGATGAAGATGAAGCATATCAGATCCCCAAATAATACAAAACAGGATGGAATAGCTAACCTCCTGGCATATGCAAATAAAGTTCAAAATTGTCTTGCTAGATTAGAGAAATGGACTGAAAGTAACAAATGAATTTTAACAGTGACAAATGAGTCATCTTCAGTCAGAAAGCAAAAATTCAATGGAAAACACTTTTGCAAGTAAAACAAATTACTTTTAGACTAAAGTAGATACTACACATGTACCCCACCCTCAAATTATTAACAGACCTTTAACCACAGTGGCTTTACTTAATGTTGCTATAGCAAGTGACATTTTCTGCTTTCCTTAAAAGCAACAGTGACCTGAGGGTAGCAAATGTTCAACACATAAAACCTACCACTCTTACAGTAATAATTGCTTTGTCAGAACTGCAAGGGAACAACAACAGCACTTAAGACACTTCAAGACAAACAGGGAGGTATTGATCTATCCCTTATCAAAATAGTCTTTGTACTACAGAGACAGGTTAAACAACATTATAAAAACCTGGAGGCTTAAATAACACTCCTCATGGAATCTACCAGAGACACAAAAACTACTTTTCGTGTTAATGACAGCTACTTTGGGATCTCTTGAAGGGGAGAAAAGTGAACTAAACCCAAATTCATGCTAGCAACTAAAGATGCAATCCTGTCCTCAAAAGAATGGACACAAACAAGAGTGCCACTCTACATATGTCAGTGACTCAAAATGTTCAGATATTGTGATAGATATATCAAGTTTCCTTCTTGAAAATTGGTTGTGTTAGTTACAAGTAACTCTCCACCTAATAGATGATCAATATAATGTGCACAGACTACAGCAGGATCAATAATAAAGCAACTCTCCATTGACTTAACAAAAAACCCTGCTCTTATCTCCAAGACAGTCAAAAAGAAATGTTAAGAATTTTCCCCTAAAAACTCGGGGGCGTGGAACCTGAAACAGCACAATACCCACAGTTTAACTAAAAGAAAACCAAAAGTTGGAGGAAATCTAGATTTCATAAAAAATAAATTGCATAACTAAGGTGCTGTTCTAGAAAAAGAACCTATCTTATGGACTCAGGCATTTAACCTCTAAATGACTGACATAGTGTTTGAACTAGGAAATGGACTTTGAAATGTCTTTATTTGTCTTCCAACACGTTCATGACTTTGCAATCAGCAGTTTTGCTAATCAAATGAAAGTTGAAATAGTTATAAGTATGGTCACGATTTCTCTTAGCAATTGCTTCACCTAATGACAAAGTTGCCGATTCCAATAGTGGTCACTAAAAAGGGGAAACATTTCTTTATCTAACCTCATATTTTCTATTGACACTGCATTTCCCTGTTGAATTTCCCATTTTTCTTTTGCTCTCAGGAAAAGGTGCTTTGAGATGGAACACACCCAGGAGGACATCTAAGGGAGTACAGTTGGACTTACGACAGTTCATTTAGTGACTTATGACCGCTTTTCACAGCTATTAACTTTCCAGCATCCCCATGGTCATGTGATCAAAATTCAGATGCTTGGCAACTGGTTCATATTTATGACTGTTGCTGTGTCCCACTGAACAATTGAGACAAGAAAGGTCATAAAATAGGGCAAAATTCACTTAATATATGTCTCATTTAACAACTGAAATTTTGGGCTCAATTGTGGTCATAAGTGGAGGACTACCCGTAGTGTACTGCTTATATTGTTTATAAATTCCAGCAAGGTCAAGTGCATAGAAATAATATTTTGGGTTGCTAAGCAAATAATGTAGGACTTTTATAAATGAGAACCATCAGCAACTTGATTTGGGCTCTGAAACAAACTATAAGCTGGTGGACATAGTTTAGAATAGATATTATATGACCTAGCTAACATTTTTTGCATTAGCTCTGATTTTTGAAAACTTTTAGAAGGCAAATTCATGCATAGTACATAACAATAATGCAAATGAGATTTTAAAAAGCATGGATCACAGAAGCCAAACCGCCCACAGTGATTCATTTCACTTCTGTATTTCTTCCCATCTAAGATTATACAAATGTGAACAAATAAATAAATAAATAGTCTGGTGTTTGATTCTGTGAAGCTGATCAGACTGAATTATATTTGATTTGCTCCAAGACCATCAACTTCACAATATGAGGAGCAAAATCTAACTCTTCCACAACTGAATTCATTATTCTGTTCTTTTCATCCTACTGTCATTGTCTGCTTATGGATGACTTTGTCCTTGTATATTTAGGTGTTATCTCAAATAAATTAGTTTAAAAGTTCCACTGAAATCAATAGAAGTTATTTTCAATTAAAATGACTTGGAAAGGACTCAAGAGTCCATTTGCATTGTGGCATTTACTGAGATATTGAATTATTTTAGTTGGCCTAATAGAACAAGAGCCTATTTTCTATAGAGGGTGGTCTTCAATTACACATCCTGTTGGGTGTCTTCCAACTCTAAAACATTCACTTGAGAAGAACTGTGAAGTAGAAAGTGCTGATAGAATGCTTGGGAATAGATTTTTTTTTTTTTTTTTAATTATTAAGTTTTTAGTAATACATACATATAACATACACAGATTCACCCTTGTGCTATACAAAAAGAAAGGAAGATTTGGTTCTTCGGATATGCTCTCATGTTTGCCAAA
>JANHFO010007833.1:114789-129919 GCA_032468095.1 Pareas carinatus
GGATTTGGGGAGAGATTGCATCTCCGCCCCAGGCACTTCAAAAAGCCACAAACTGAGCCACGGCAACACGTGGCCCGGTCAGCTAGTGTCCATATAAAGGAATAAGTACCAACTTTGTCTTCAGAGATGAACCCAAAGTCAAAGAAAAGACTTAGATCTTTGCCATTTAAATTCAGTGCAGCAATTATGCACAGCTGGCCCAGACCTGAATATTCACTAGCTTTATTTCTGGATTAGGGTGAGATTATTCAAAATGGAAGGTTAAACCTTTCATTGCTATTCCACAGTTATATTCAGGTTTTATCATCTAGAACTGCTACAGCAAACAACAAAATAATTGTTTCCTCCAATAACATACAAAGCTCTAAAGGAGAAGCAAGAACATATTTAGCATGTCTCTGCCACATGAGTTTCCTTTTAGAGTTACACTTTTATCACATCATTCTTTCAGGCAACTCCATGTAATGTGCAGTGGAAAAGTGCATGCATTGTAGGTCTTGTATTAGGGTGGGAACAGAGGTCTCCCTTAAAGCATCCTAACTCTTTTAGGCTTCCATGCAAATTTACCCCTTTCCCCCTGCAAAATAAATGCAACTTTTCAAGCCTCTGCAATTGCACAGAAATATAAAAATATCCAAGCTGCAAATAGATAGTGGATAGGTCCTCTACTTACATATTTAAAGCACATCTTCTGAAATATTTTGGAACTGCAAACAGGCCCCCAGTGCATGCATCTTTCTATACCAACTTTCATCATCTTTCATCAAGGTAATTGCATGAAGAGAAAATTGGTTTGAGATTGGAACCCTGTTCAATCCAGTCCAGTCTAACCATTTAACCATTACAACATTGCCCTGGAAAATGTGGCACCATGTTAAGAAAGCCTTCATACTTTCTTGAGTTTTTGGCTAAGATCAAAGATTCATATATTTTGCAGCAAAGATTGGATTTTCTGAGTTGATTTGCCATTGCTTTTCTCAAAATATAGCCTCTTCGGAGGGATGCATATTTTGAGCAATTTTCTACTTGGGGAAGGAAAAATAACATTAGAACTTGCATGACAAAGCATTTAAATTTTGTCCCACTGAATTACTCTCC
Source organism: Pareas carinatus (assembly GCA_032468095.1). Lineage (NCBI taxonomy): Eukaryota > Metazoa > Chordata > Lepidosauria > Squamata > Pareidae > Pareas > Pareas carinatus. Next base: position 115,888 of record JANHFO010007833.1, read on the forward strand.
TGTAGAAATTATTCTCCCATCCTATGTGAGAATACCTTTTATAGAGTTTTCCCCATTTCTGTGAAATCAGCATTTTTGTAGCTTGTTCCTTTCTCAAATGAAATCTCATTTTAAAATGGCCACAAATTTACTGTAAAGGGATCCATCTTCCCTCCCTCCTCCTTTTTCTTCTTTTCTTTTTTACAAAACTAGCCCCTGTAATAGAAATGCTCTCCATAATTAGCAAGGTCTGGAAAGGAAAAAAATAATAATCACCATAATGGCAATTCAGCATCCACTTACATATATCCTAATAGAAGTTACAAATTCTGTCTTAAGAGGCTGATGGAGTTCTTAAGGCAGAATGATCCCAAATGATCCTTGAAAAGAGGGAAAAGGTCCTCTCCTCCAAAGATAAAATGGCTTTTTTTCCTGACATGGTTATACTAAAGAGAAAGATAGATGGTGAGAGATAGTAACTGATAGGAAGAGGAATCAGAAGGGCTCCACTAGGAATCAGAAGTAAGAAACTCCAACTCCATTCCCACCTTTTCTGAGACATAGAAGAAAATATTTGTCTTGCACACTGTAGGTTCCCATTTTATATGCTTTCGTATTAAAACCTACTTAATTGAGACTAGAAGAACACAAGCAATCAAAATCAACATGGCATCATAATTAAATCAGAAGAGGATCATCTGCAAAAATTAGAAGTTGCCATAGAAGATTCTTGGCAAGTTACTTGAAGAAGGGAATTCCAATTTTGTGCCAGCTTCTCTTCAGGAAGCCTGGCTACCAGTGTCAGCAATCTGCCTCCTGTAAACAATGGAATGCAGAAGTGTCATCACCTTGAGATCTTAGGAACAATGACAGGTTATATCAGAAACAGACATGAGAACCAGAGCAATTTTCCCCAGACTGTAATTGAACTATCCGACTCCTTGCCAAAAGCAATGCAACCTCGGGAATTCTGTACCCGAAGTCCAGATCAGATATCTGGAAGCCACACAGTCATAGGAGTCTAGTACAAATGGTGATGATGAAAAAATTGTAACATACATTGCAATTTCATGATCCAAACCTTGGGCTTCTGTATATGAGCCCTGATGTTAGATGCAGGTATGTAAGTCACCTGCTTCATTACTTACTTCCATCTGTGTTTGTTGATGCAAAGCATTCAGAAATGAAGACATACAAAAATGGGGAGGAAAGTGGTTTTGATGTCTTTTCCCTCCCCTCCTCTTACTACTGCTCCTCCCCTTCCCATGTTCAACATACATCTAATTTCATATTAAATAGACCATTCCTAACTAGAGCCACATTGACGAAAGGTGATGGAGATTTTGGGAGCAAAGTTTGTAAAGGCCTGTAGTAGCCAACAAGACAATTTTCAATAGAATAGATTTGAGTAAAGATTTTCCCTTTGGTTGGCATTCTAGTTTAACTGTAACTTTTACATGAAGTGTGACGGCTACAAAGTTAAGGAATTACTTATTGCGTTCTTCTTTTCCCTCTCAAAAGTAATAAAGGCATTAATCTATAAATAAGACCATTTTCTCGGATACAAAGCAATTATGAATTTGAACAATCTAAAGAATAGCCTTAAGAATTTCAGAATGGACTATAGCCAAGTTTCCTGTCTCAGCTCTACGGGCAGACAAAAACAATTTGGATTCTTTATCATTTATTTTAGCGGCACAATAGACTTCAGAAAGGCTTATGAGACAGGTAAAAGAGGAACATTTTTCTGTTTCTTCTAGTTATTCGTAGAAAAGGATCTTTTTGCAGTTATCTTTGCAAGATTAAACACACACTCACACTTTTGGTCAGTTTTCAGCAGGGGGTTTTCTAATGAAAAAACGCTCCTGCTTCAGACATCATATGATGTTCAAAGCTGCTATTCCCACTCAGATAATAACGAGCAGGGTCAACCTGTGGCAGTCAGGTTCAGTTTTTTGAAATTACATTTTGGTCTGGAAGGCTTTCCTCCCTGGCACCCTAACCCATCTGGATATGGAACAAATAGAAGCACAGAAAAGTTAAGGCCGTAATTACCCAACAAGTTGATATGGGAAGGGAAGTGTGGAGCAAATATCAGCCCTGTCGGAATTAAATCAATCACCATGGATTTGTACTGCAAATAATGAGAGAAGACAGCTGCGGTGGCATTGTAACTCCACCGTCCTAGCATTTTGGTGAGATGACTAAAAAAAAAAAACCCACAAAAAATACAGAGTTGGTAAAATCAGTACTTAACTCTTTTCCAGGGCTGTTTTTAGTGCCATAAAATTTTAACAGGGAAAGCACTTTGGTGTTGGAAATTCGAGTGCAAACTGCCAGCCATACGAAACAAAAGACAGTCATTACTCCATCCAGGCTCATTCCTACATGAAACGGCTTTTAACGTTAAGATGCTTTTAGCATTTAAAGTGCCCTGAGCAAGACGCAGGAGAAAGTATTCTGCATGGAAATACAAAGGTCCTAATCTCCTTTCATTTTCAGCAATACTGGGGCGTCATCCTTACCTGTGTTCCCTGGATACATAGGGATGGTCAGATTTGTGGGATCTGCCTTGCTTCCTACTAAAACCTGGCACACAGTCAACTGCAGACACTAACAATTGGAGAATATCCACTCAGAAAAAAGGAACATACTATCTGGGCAATAATGGCCCTTCCCCTCCTGCCATTGCTGGCAACCTAGCGAACCTTTCATAGAAAAAGTAGAGGAGATTTCTCTATTTTTGGTTCCCATTGAGTTTCTAAACAGGCTGCTATTGTACGGGATAAGGCTAGCATCCAAAGAAGACCCACTGGAAGCTTTTAAAAATCTGCTCCTTCCACAACAGGTTTCTTTCACTTATTGGCGAAGAACTACGGGTGCTAATCTAATACAACTGAACATCTTGAAGCCTTGCAAGCTATCAAGCTTTGATGGCTATCAGGGATGTAGCCTTAAAATGATAGGTAATTTGCAAATCCTTTCCCTTTAAAGGGGCCCAGGGCTTTCAAAATAGGGCAGATGAGGACAGGACAATTTCTGTAGTGCATCAAGGAGCCATTAAACTGTGTTGGTTACAGACTATCTGAAAACATGGAAATCTGCTGCCTAATTTCTGTAATGAAAGTCCAAAGGTTAATTGGTCCAGAGAGTAATGCAGGAATGCTAACTAATAAAATGCACAGCCAGGTTGCTCTGCCTACTCCTCTGCTTTTGTAGAAGCAACAACAGAGATGAGCACACAGCTAAAATAGCTGCCTTCCCTTTGTTTCCCAGGACATCACCCTTTTATGTAGTTGAAAACAAGGAGGGGGGAAAGAAGGTTCCTTCCTATTAAAGCAACAGTTTATTTTATCTGCATTTTATGTCCCTGTAAGAAGAGAGTCTATAAAGTTCAGTAAATAGCATTCCTCCTTGTTGTGCATAAGATGCAAAGGAAGCCCATGTTGGAAAGAGAAAGATCCTCCCACATCTCATAAGAAATCTGTCCAAAAGCTTCAGTTTGCCAGTTATGACAGCTAATTAGTTAGTCTATTCAAAATCTTTGCTTTAAATAAAAGCAAAGTAATTATACACAAAGGTCAACAACCCCCCCCTCTTCCTATGAAGCACACATAATTGGCTTATTTTCTCAACACACTGGTGTGTTTTACACAATGCTTTGGGGCAGATGGTTTTAACTCTTTCAGCTGAAATGTCCTTTGAAACACTTCCACACAAAATAGTCATTGGAGTCCGAACAGCATTTTTTTTCATTATTCAGATCATTTTCAGGATATTTTTTCCTACCCTCTAAAATCAGGAAGCAAATAATTATCCACTGGAAGAGTGAGGGAGAAGGAATTGCTATTTCTTATACTTTCTAGAGCACTGCTGTTGAGTGTTGACCCAAAGCCTGCGTCTTCTAAGTAACTCTATAGAATATCAGCTAGAACTATCCTCTTTAATACCAAAATTATGCTAAATATCTTACTGTAAGCAGCTAGCAGTAGTTCTGAAACTGGAAAAGTCGAGTTACACGGATTTCAAAATTTACAATAATTAGTTACTTGAAATTCTAGGGTAGTTGCATTCTTTCTGGTCAAGCAGACATCCAATTTTGATGTGGAAATTTCAGTTTTTGAATTTTAAATCACCTATAAAACCTGGATTCTCAGCTTTAAGCACTATGAAGGCCAATCAACTCATGCATTAAGCTTAAATCCAAAATTTCCACCAAAATCTGGGAATTGTGAAGAAAGGGAAATTCTTAAAAGGAAGAACAAAAGAATGGAATGGAGAATAGGATAGGATAGGATAGGATAAATACTTTTCAAGACTTTCAACTAGAGTTTAAAGCTGCATAGTATCTGAGAGAACAGAAATAAACAATTGACTTTCAGGGACAGCATCCTCCTCCCCACAGCTCCCTTCATAACTACTCTCCAATATACTAAACATTTAAAGCAATTTGAAAGAACACTTGCTTTTTATATGTTTACTACAAACAGCCATAGAAATACAGTTTTTAACATGTTTGTTTTAAGCCTACATGCACATACTTTGCTAAATTGTGACCTGTTTTTTGTCATCAGTTGAATAAGTCACAGTTGGCTAGATTTACAAACAATGCTAGATAAAGCTAAAATTGGTTATCATGAAACCAATGACAAAGCAGTCTGGTTGTATAAAATAATAATTGGAGGGGGAGCAAGCAAAATGCTTTACAGCTTAAGGTGTATCTAACCCTAACATTTTAAATCACCTTCTTCCCAGGTTATACCGATTTGGAAAATGTACTGTTTGACTCCAAGAATGACCTCAGACCCAACAATAGCTGCAAAAAAATACAGTAAATGATTGTGGGTTTGAGACTGAAGACAGGATAGAGACAGCATGGCATGGAAAAGCCCAAGCTTTAGAAAGTTTTAATTCCAGCATTTATAGCTGTATTACCTCATTTCGATAAAAGACTGGCATTCAGGAGACTGGCAAAATTAAATGAGTGGTCAAGTAATCTCATTAACTTTGGTCAACACAGTAAAAAAATCACATTTCAAAATTGTGTCCAATGGTTGCAAAATGTCAGGCCATCCTCAGTGCCCAAACAGAAGGCAGACAATTACAGAAAATGCTATTTTTGTCCATCCCAAAGCAACATTCTTGCAATCATCCTGTGTTTGGGGAATGCTTTATTAATAAACACTTTTTCTTATACAAAACTTACTGAACAGTAAATAATAAAAGTTTGTGATTTTTAGGCTATCTGTCAATCAGGCTTTAGAACAGATCTTGTGAATCACATTGGACTTGAACAGGCATGTGGCTTGACACTAATGTCAAGGAAGATGCATAATTGTGTATGGCATCAATGTTATTGTGAACATCCACTCATGAGATCAGCTTTATCTTCAAGGTTTAGCTCACTATAAGTATGCTAAAAGATTAGCTCAAGCTCTGTCACTACTGCTGCCTATTATGAAAGTCTCTGGTCACTAGGCAAGGGAAAACTCCGGTTTGTGACTAGCAGAGGCTGATGGTAAGGGGACAGGTAGACTGGCTCTCATTCAGTATGAGACCCCTTACATGAAAGAATTATTACTAACTTCAGTGCCCTATTCATTGCTATGATGGAGTCATTTTTCCCTTCGCCCAACAAGGTCACGCAAACTTTTATTTATATTACTTTTACAACTAAGTAGGCCAAATAAATATAAATCTAATTATCTAAAATCTAAATGAAATCTAATCAGTGTAAATAAAAAATCTACACTTGTAGATTAAAGATGGGTAAAGCCACATTATAGCTAGACTTGTATACTGTTGTTCCAAGTTGTAATATGGTTTATTTGGTTTAGACTAGCCTATTATGCAAACCCAACTGTGGTTTACTCAATAAACCAAGATAAAATGGACTGTACCTAGCATGAAGTGAGAATGCAATTACTTTGCTAAATCTGATGTTGTGTACATTTATATTATGTGATTTTATCTTCAAACTATCTCACTATTTGAATAGGTAAATCTATTACCTAATGTACAGAACTAAATTTTTGTCAGTTATGGCACCCTTCTCAACTGAATCCTTTCCTCAGCCATCCAGAAAATTAATACATAGTTCATTAGATAAAGTTGTTTTAGTAAGCTAGCCGGTAAAATAAGGCTTGGGGGCAGAGGGACAAGAAGCTTTTCACAACTGATAATTATTTTGGCTTTAGACAACTAATGTCAGTATTCTTTATAGGAGTTTGAGCATCAGTTGAGACTCTTTTTTGGGAGTTATAAACTTCCAAACTCATCATGATTATTTTATAAGACACTACAATTATTTTTCATTGTTTTCTTCCCTTATGATGTTTGTACTTTTAATGCTAGATTTTTCAAATTGTTTTGGATAATCTTCAGCTGATCCTAAAGGGGCTCCCACCCCATTCTTTCTGTCTTACTTTCCATGTACCAGTTTTCTTTTCATTTTTAATACATGTATCAGTGTTCTGAAGTGAAAGGTGATCTATCCTTGCAAGATGTCATAAGGTATATGATTAATGTACTTAATGATTATGAACGTATTTTATGATTATAATCAAAATTTATCAATTGTAGTTTGTATGTACATTGAGAGCATGTACACCGGAGACAAATTCCTTGTGTGTCCAGACACACTTGGACAATAAATTCTAATTCTTATTCTTTTTTTTCTCTCTTTTCATCCTATGCCATATACAGACACAAACATTCTATACCTTAAACAAATTTCAATATCCATTGCCAAATGGCCATTTGATGTTCTATTTTGTGTATCTAGATTGAGACAGTCATTCACAGGAGATCTATTACAGGCATATGACAATGGGACAATGAATTTTACATTCCTTCAACTTGTCTTTATGTCACTATCAAAAGCTGATACACCTGAAGAACTGCTTCCACTTACTGGAATCAACTCACTCACTCATTCTGGAAGAAAAATCCTACTGCCAATCCTATCAGCCAAGGGATTTTGATTGGTGGGTCCAGGTTCCTTTTCTGCCTTGACCTCTGCCCTTTGGAGCATCATGCCAGTGGGGGAGGTGAGATCGGCCCCCTCTCTTCTGACCTGCAAGAAAAGCCTTAAAACCTTGCTTTTGCATGGTAAGCTGTCCAGAGTTGCCTCAAACTGTGAGGTGGGCAGCATATAAATTTAATAAATGTTTTCCTCAAACCAATATTTTAAAAATCAGTGCATAGGTTCCAATGTTGTCAGTGACAAGACAGGTTTGGATACAAGCACTGATGATGGAAGAACTGTAAAAAATCTCATGATATTCTGAACAGATTTGCACTGTTAACATGATTTTGCCCATTGTCATCATTTCATTGTTTCTGTGTTTTCAGGATGGAAGAGAGGCTTACAAGGATCAGAAAGCCTTTTAGCCATCTCTTCAACCTTTGTCCGTGAGCATATTAAAATTTGTCCCTGAGAATTTCATTTACACTTTTTCTGCATCAGAGAAGGCAAATGGCATTTTTTAAGACTGTGCTAATAATTCTATTCCCGAAAGTAGCAATTGCTATTGACTTTCTAGAGGTCACAAAATGTAGACTTCCAAGTGATTCAAAATATATGGTTACCCTCCAAGCCTAGCCTTTTTGTCTCTTTTCAAATAATAATAAAACTAAAGAATAGTCTATTAAGAGTTGGAAGATATTTTTTTTTTACAGAAGTCTTTTCCTCAACAACAATAAGGCCCCCCCTCCAAGTTCTTTGCAGGAATAACTGCAGACCATTTACATGCTGAGCTGTCAGACCATGCACTTTCCATTCAAGAGATAACATCCCTTTTCATAAGTCCATTTGCAATCCATTTTAGTGTTATCTAAAAATCAAATCTACACAGTAATCCTTTTAATGTACTCTTGACTTTTAAAAAACAGCTTTATGTTCCTTCAGGAAATGTTTTAAGCCATTACTTGGTAATTACTATTCACCCATGAAAACACTGATCTTTTACAATATATAATCAGTTTTGAAGGCTAAAATAAAATAAAATAAAATACGGTAGAATTTTGTCAAACAAAGCAGCAGAGAAAAAAAAATCCCAAAGGTTATGGGAGTGAAACCATTTTCTATCTAGTAGTTTAAATAGCAAAAGTGGTATGTTTCAGCACTACGTAAGTAAACAGTGTCTTCTTGCATAGAAGCAAGGAGAACTTGATGGAGCATATACTATCAAGATATACTAAGAAAAACAGTGATAAATTCTTCACTTTAGAGGCATGAAGTGAATTATTCCTAAACGCAGTTCTGAAATACATCGCAGTCGTACTATAAATGCAAGAGTGACTGACAAAAGTGAAAAAACAGTTGGAGAAACCTCTCTTCTTCAGTCCTAGTACCTCTATAATTTCATAGCTCAGCAGACATAATAGAAATTCTATCTTATTAAAATTTGGTTAGATATCATGAACAATGTGTAAGTTTTCAAGTTCACATAGCCAGTCACCAGGCACTCTTAAGAAAAAATAGGGAATTAGAATTCAAAATTTAGGCCAAATGTTTCAGGCGAAAGATCTACAAAACACATCCACATTTTATGCAAGTTTGGGTAATCCTAACAAAGATATTAAAGGCACTTTGGTATGGTGGTTAAGGCATCAGGCTGTACTGTGAACTGGGATACTCAGTCCTGCCTTAGGCACAAAGACAGGTGGCAGCCTTGGGCCATTCACTTTCTCTCAGCCCTAGGAAAGAGGCAAAGCACTTCTGAAAAACCTTGCCAGAAAAACTGCACAGAGTTGTCCAGATCGTATCCAGGAATCAGACATGACCGAAGGGAAGAAAAGGTATATAAATCTAATTAAATAAAAAATAAATAAATAAATAAAAGAGATTAGTCATTCATGAAGTTTGGATTCTTTTTCCCAATGAACCATTATAGCCACATTTGCCTTCCAAATAGTTTATATGGTCCCTGATTTACTTTGCAAGAAACTATTCATAAAATCTGTATTATTCTTCCTTCAGTAAACAAAGATTTACTGTACTGTACTATTGTTACTGACTACACGGATATTGTTCCAAAGTGTGAAAAGCAATGGTGGAAGCCCATTTCTCTCTTACTGTAATACCAAGGTGTTGGATTGAGAGCATAAATTTAACTAAGACTTTAGTATCAAAAAAAGAGTTTATGCAAACTTGATGTTTAATGCTAATCAAGCTAAAGTGCACTGGGACTTTAGAATTCACACAGAGAAGCAAACTACCATATAGATCCCAGGCTTAACAATTACCAATCAGAAAGACATACAATCTGGGTAGTGGATGTTGCAGGACCTGGAGACATTAGAATAGAAGAGAAAGAACTGAAATAAATCACAAAATACAAAGACCTGCAGATAGAAATTGAACAACTGTGGCAAAAGGAAGCAAAGATAGTACCAATAGGAATAGGTGTCGTGAGTTTAATTTGAGAACAACTGGAGCACCACTTGAGTACTACTGAAACTGACAAAATCACCACCAGTCAATTGCAAAAGGCAGTTTTACTTGGAATAGATTATATCCTACAATGATATCTTTAACACCATCAACACCTGTCTACCCCAAGTCCTTGGGAAAGACTTGATAGATGGATAAAAATGCCAAATTCAATCTAAACATGTAGCTGACTGTGCAATGAACCATAATAATAATTCTGTTTGCACGCCATCAAAAGCAGGACCATAGAACTAAGTCTGAACTGCAAAAAATCAGATAATGGCAAAGAGAGGCAGAAAATTATCTTCACTGTCACACTTGATGGCTATCTGCAGCCCAGTTCTGGTAGCTGTACCCAAAGATGTTCACTTTATTGGAATTTAAGTTCTTGACTGATTCCACAACCATAACTATTACATAGCTTGCTGTATGCTTGTCATAGCTAGTTGGGTCTTATGTATAAAGCAGGAAACTATGAGTGATATTCCAGCCTGGCTGGGTGACTTTGGGCCTGTCATTCTCTCTTAGCCACACCCACCTGACACTAATTGGGGGAAATAGGAGAAGGGGTGGTATTAGGCATGTTTTCTGCCTTGAATTATTTATAAAGATAATAAAGGTGGGATAATAAATAAAAAAATATTAACTATGACTTGCGGTAAAAAGCTGTGGGCTTTGTCTTGCCTAGCCCTGCCCCCCTCCTCCATTCCTGTTTTAATGAATTGGATTTTAAATTGGTTTTAAGAATTTGTCATTTTAATATTGCCATCATATAATATTTCCTTTTAATTGTGTTTTAACTTCATAGATTTTTGCATTGCACTGTTTTATTGTGGGCTGTGAACCGCCCTGAGTCCATTGTACGCAAAAGGGCGGTATATAAATTAAATTATAAATAAATAAAATAAAAATCTCAGTAAACTGCAATGGACAAACAAGTTAAAATCCAACTTAGTGCGCTGTGGGAATGCATCGCTTGATTATTATTATTATTATTTTTAACTCCCGGTTAAATGTATTGTGGGAAATGCAACCAACAGTAGATCCTGTACCGATCGCTCTTGTGTTTCTGGGGCCTTCACCAGATTCATATTTTTTTAAAAAAAACCAGATCTCCATGTTCGGACGAAATGAAGCAGAAAAGGCGACAGGTGGAAGAGTTAAGCACATGCCAGAAATTGAAGAAGAACGAAGTATGTTGGCGCATTTGGGACCAACTGCTCAGCCGTATGCCGAAAAGGGGAGGCAGACTGATGGTCTCAAAGCATTTGGAGCTGCCAAGGAGACACAATCGAGAACGGAAGCCTTCGTCATGCTAAAGCTTTGCCTCTTACCAGCTTGGTATGGACAGGCCTGGAATGTCTGTCGTTCAAAAGATACCAACTTATTGCCGAGACTCTAGAAACAAGAGTGCAGAGAAGAGCAAGCAAGATGATCAGGGGACTGGAGGCTGAAACATATAACGAACGGTTGCTGGAATTGGGTCTGTCTCGATTAGTGAAAAGAAAATGAACAGAAGGGCTAGGAGTAGCACGATAGCAGCCTTCCAATATTTTAAGGGCCTGCCCCAAAGAAGCGGGAGTCAAGCTACTCTCCAAAGGAACAGAAGGGAGGACAAGAAGCAACGGATGAAAACTCATCAAGGAGAGAAGCAACCTGGAACTCAGGAGGAATTTCCCGACAGTGAGGAGAATTAGCCAGTGGAACTACTTGCCTCCGGAAGCTGTGGGTGCTCCAACACTGGAAGATTTTAAGAAGGGATTGGAATAACCACGTGTCTGAAATGGTCCGGGGTTTCCTGCTTGAGCAGAGGGTTGGACTAGAACGGGGGTCCTCAACCCCCAGCCCAAGGGCTGGCATCGGTCCGTGGCATGCCAGCAACCGGGCCCCGTAAACAAGCCCAGCCCCATCCACGGGACGCAGGCAGCATGCAAAACCACGCCCCCTCCATTCCGTGGAAAGACCTTTCTCCATGGAACCGGTCTCTGGCCACTGGACTAGAAGACCTCAAGGTCCCTTCCAACTTGTTATTCTATTCTATTCTATTCTATTCTATTCTATTCTATTCTATCCTTATTTTGTATTCTATTCTATTCTATTCTATTCTATTCTATTCTATTCTATTCTATTCTATTCTATTCTATTCTATTCTAGAGACTGGGGTGTGCTTTTGAAGCCACAAAGACTTAGAGCACCATATCTGACGGTGCTAGGATTCATTTCATCTCAGTTTATTGGATAAATTACAATGAGTTATTAGCATGGCTCAGTCAACATCCTAGGATGGATCCAGCCCACCGCATGGGCACCAATGTGCACGTCCCACTCAGCCCTAGCGTGGTTCGTTTGGCATAAGCTAAGAGGCATTGCGGCAACTTAATTGCCGCAGTTTGCACATTACAGCTTGGCCCAGGGCGTGAGTTCAACAGACCAGCATATTTAGCAAGCTGTGTTTAAGAGTGTAATAGGAGCGGTGTGGGGGCCTAGTGGTGAAGATGTTCACCTTCCACTCAGAAGGTTGAGACTTCAATCCAGATGTGTCTCTCTTGGGCCGTAAAGAAACAAATATGTGCTGTAAACTCCATATAGGTGCCAGGAAGGGCAGTCGGTCAGTAAATTCTATCCGGTTGCCTTGACACTACCCCGGATTAAGGGATTACAGGGGCTGTTAAAAAAGGAGTGTAAGAGTGTAATAGGTGAACCAATTTAGTCCTTAGGGTATTGTGTGAACCAGTCCAAAGTCTGAACACGCCACTTTCAATAATATCAGGGTAAGTACTAGAAATAACCTTGAAAGGGAAAGTATTAGGCACAAGAGCTGGATAACAGCTCTGGTCTATAATAGGATTGCCTTGATTTTCCTTTTCTTTTGAATGCGGACTTCAAAAGGCCCCCTTGTTAGCAAAGTTGTTGGCCGTGAGCTTGGCTCTTGAAGATGGATGGGAGATGGAAGAGTTTTGAGGGCAATTCGGAAATGAGCCGATTCTACTAAGGAGCATTGAGAGATCGGGGCGAATCTCGATGCTATTTTTGAGGTGAAGAAGAAAAGAATTGGATAGCTATCGTCCATTCGCGGAAGGGAATCTGGGTCCCTAATTATAGACCTCTCATGCCAGGGACACAACAGGCAAACCAACACAACTAGACCCAAGGACAGTTTCTTCCCTCGTGTCATCAACCTGCTGAACAACTAACTTCCGCAACCCTGTTAAATTATCTAGTAGTTATATATCATTACCACTTTCTAATCTTTCTATTACCCACTCTCTTAATTGTATGAACAATTAACTTGCTGCTTACATCTTACAATGTAAAATAGTTGTTCATTCATTACCCCTATTTTGACTTGTAGAATGACTATTAGTATCCTACAACTGTTCTAAACCTATCACGAAAATGTACCGTATTTGTGACACGATGAAATGTGTTTTGTAACATGATGGTTGACCTTTAAACATGATGATATGATGCATGTTCTCTATGATAGTGATTGCATTCATGATTAAGATCAGTTTGTCAATTGCAGTTTATATGTACATGACAAAAAGAATGTACTCTATGACTATGAATGTATCTTATGCTTATACGAACATGTCAAGATGAATGCGCTTTATGATTATGGCATCTTATGATTGCAATCACAGTTTGTTTATTGTATGTATGTAGGTATAAAGCATGCACATCAGAGACAAATTCTTTGTGTGTTCAGATAAAATTGGCAAAATAGATTCTGATTCTGATTCTGACTGAAAGCAAGGCAGCAATTTTCACTCCAGCATTAAGCAAATTCTTCTGCACATGAAAAGCTAGTGACATCTTGTGGTGAGCTTCCTCCATAGCCTTAACAAACTCACGGCGCCTCTTCTAAACACATTTTTAATTTAGGCCGTATCCACGGGATAGATTGGATTACAGAGAAGTCAACCACAACTTGTATAATTCCAGTCCTTATGAATAATTTGCAGTTCTGTGTGTTGCCTGAACGGGGAAAATTGGCCTAATTCCATGGTTCAGTCCTCTCTAGCTTAGCCTGTTGCACAAAAAGCGTTGCCTTTGAGTCAACTTCCACAAAGACAGAGTTTAACGGGACCCCTGGAGATCTTCTAGTTCAACCCCCAGCATGTGGCCATTTTGTCACCCAAGAACACCCACAGGCTACTGGTTTACAGAATGGGATTCACACACTCCACCATTTCTGGTGGGACCCCAGATCAAAGAAACCCCTCAAACATCAGCAATCACACCCAGACTCTGCCAGAAATACGAGGGCAATTCAGAATAAAATCCTCAGTTTGGTTATCCAGGACAGACACTTGCAGATACAGAACTTTTATTATGCACATTAGAAAACTACAACGTGACATGACTTTTCAACATAATCGCCCTTCAAATGGAGGCTCTTGTCCTAACATCTTAAAAGGTCTGAAATTCCTCTTGCAAAGAAATCTCCCTACTGGGAACGAAGCCACCCCAGAACAGCATCGTGAAGCGCATGGTCATCGACAAAGCAGTGCGACGCAAGCGTTGGGGCATGCTGACTTCCGGTGTGGTGTTGGTTCACGATAACGCTCCCCCGCACACTGCTAGATGGACCCCAGAACCTTTGAAGCAGCTCCA
>JANHFO010007833.1:203897-215123 GCA_032468095.1 Pareas carinatus
CTTACACGGGGAAAAACCCGAACATGCTCAAACTTACATAACTATACCCGTGAAAACCTACGAAAACAAATATATATGTATATATATATATATATACGAAAACAAATATACCCTCTCCCCTCCCTCCCCCCATTTTCCTTATGATCCTAATGAAAAAAAAGTATGTAAGTATGAGCTTTGATTCAAACTGTACACATTATATAAAGAGACAGAAATACCTGAGAAGGGAAAGCACGGAGTCCTGAACAAGTGGCAGTTGTGCAGTGCTCCAGGAGGCCTTTATTTTGGGAAATTGTATTTACTCACTGTTTTTTTACACAACACAATTTATGCCTCAACTGTGGATTTCTGGGCATAATTGCACACTATAGATGTTAGACACTATTATCACTTGCCTTGTTGCTTTTTCACTTGTAGGGAAAGTGGACGGGGAACACTCTTGCAATTCATCCCTATGCTCCAGTAGGTGAGTTTTATTTAAAAAAAGATCCAACGTCTTCTTGAAGTCAACACCTAATAACTTGATGGAAGCATGGAGGCCATTTTCCCCGACAGGCTACAGTAGTAGTTTGATAATACTGTCTTCCAGGTTGCCCCTCTCCACCCCAATGTCTCAATCTAACCTAGGTCCCCTGGTATTCCCTGGAGGTCTTCGATTCCAATATTACCAATTGTGACCTCTGCTTAGCTTTTTGAATGGAGACAAGTTGGTCAAGTGCTGAGAAGTGCACATTGGAATTGGCAATTTATTTTGAAATTAGAGTGGTGTAGGGACCAGTGAAATGTAGAGGGCAGGAACCCTTTTCTCCCCAAAATTCATTCAGGCTTCATGCTGAGAATGGATGGAATGGAAACCCAGTGAGTGGATTATATTCAGAGCAGTCCATGTTCTCTCCTGCATTCTTTTAGTTTCTTTTCTCTCACAATCCAATCCCTATAATTGTTTTTTTTTCTCCCTTCAGAAAACCTCTATTTTTCTTCTTATCCTTCCATACTCAGCCATCTGAAAAAGTAGTTTCAGTTTTCTTGTTCTTGCAAATTTGTCAGTCGGTATCATCAGATCTAAGCTTTAAAAAAAAAGTTTGCATTAATGTGTGTGTCTTTGTGCATGGGCATGTGTGTGCATTTTTCTGACCCCGCAGATTGCTTGCAGTAAATGCTCCCTTTTGGTAGTGTTTTCTGCAGACTTTTCACTTTACCCATGTGTTCAGTTGACACCCTAAATTATACAATTTGTAAAAGTGTAATTTTTTTAAAAAAAAGAAAACTACTTTTCTGCCCAGATGTTGCTCCAAAAATGCTAAATCTGATATCCTTCAATTTGACATTCAATGAATTCTTCTTCTACCTCGCACAGTCAAGGGAGGGACAGGCTATTTGTGTCAGGATTTTGAATAGATGACTTGCAAAGAGCTTCGTAGGTCAAGGGACAAGATTGACCCCTGGCCCCCAGTTGACTTGCATAGTGCTAAATATACTGAAACATCTGGATAAAAAATCTGCATTTAACCGTGAGGATCTTTAGGAAACCTTAGGCAGGGTGCTTTAATTGCATCAGTCTTCCCCAGCATGGCACCTTCCAGATGGCAGACAGAGAAAGATTGACTTCCATACTAATTCGATGGAAGAAACATGGAAGGAGCTTGCAAAAGAAGACATTTTAAAGATCTCACTCAGCCAAGAGAAATCAGACTCAGAGATGCATACTGTGAGAATCGCCTTTGATGGGATGGGTGACATATAAATTGAATAAATAAATGAAATTTCTCCTTTTCTCAGGCTTTTTTAAACTTTAAGCCTACAGGTTCATCTTCTCTAAAAGAAACATTACTATTGGACTGTTAATTGATATTGAATATTGGACTGTGCCTATATCTTGTATATAAAAACCTTTTATACCCTTTACATTCTGTGGGTGTGTGACATTTAGTTCATCGCTTCATTCTTGCACACTGCCTTCTGTATTTGCACTACCCTTGTAACCAAGAAATCTCTGCTTATACCTAACAAATGTATCTATTATGGCAGCCATTTTGTGAACGTCAAACCTCCCTCCCCCAAATTATTTATTTACTTATAACCCGCCTTTATTTTCTTTATAAGTAACTCAGAGCAGAGAACATATCTAATTACTCTTTCCTCCTATTTTTCCCACAACATCAACTTTGTGAGGTAATTTGAGCTGAGAGAAAGTGACTGGGCCAAAGTCACCCAGTTGGCTTTCATGTCTAAGGTGGGTCTACAACTCACATTCTCCTGGTTTATAGCCTGAGGCCTTACTTATTAGAACAAAATGGCTGATATGTGATCATAATGACAAAAAGCAACAAACTTGCTAATCAGGTAATTTTGAACTGCGATTTTTGTCCCCTAACTTGAGGTCATCTGCAAAGCATTTTTCTGTTCAATCTTCTAGTTCATTTAGGAAGATGGTTAAGAGCACAGGCTCAAAGTTCTTCCCCAGGAGGCTCCATCTGATAGTTCATTGTCAACCCAGAACCATTTTTGAGTGACCTGTGGGTGCAGTTGCCAATCCACCAAACTGCCATAGCTTCTCGTCCCTATTTATCTATCATCTCAAATTCTTTAAAGTCAGTTTTTCCTCACTGTGGCATTTTTCCCCCTTAGTAGTGGCAAGGCGAACCTTCTGGCAGTGACTGAGGTCATGGGGAAAAGGCAATATGTATCTCTACTGCATCTTGACATGCAATGTGCACCATTGCTTTCAATGGAAAGTGCATTTTGCCACAGACTTCATGGAGTCTGAGCCTCAAGGGCTGCCAATTTAAAAGAGCAAAAGAGTTCTACTTAAAAAGGTTCAGAATAAACAGACAACAAATGCATTCATGTATGCATTTGGATGCCTGATTAATTTCCACACATATCTCCTGATCTAAGAAGCAGGAGGCATGCAGAACACAGGTGAAGGAGAAATTCAGAATTCTGGAATAAGATAATTAGTTCTGAGGCAGACTATATTCCTTTCCATAGTCTTTCCAATTGTCTCTCATGTCTGATTATCATACTCTTGGAGTATTGCCTTTTGTCTGATTTTCTCTAATCCTTGATCAGTCTTTCCAAAGCCACCCCCTCCCCTGTTTTGAAGAACTGTATTAGCCCAGAAGAACTGTTCTTTGCTCCTCTTTGCTACAAGAATCACACAATATTCTAGACTACAGAAGAAACTTTTGTGATTAAGGTTTTATCTAGGTATTGTTTCAGCTTACTGTGAGAATCAGGCTATTGTATAAAGGCAGAATGAAAACCAAGCACCTGTTTTTCCTTGACTTTGTTTTAGGATTCACTGTGTTTCAGGAACCCAACCCGTGAGCATTATTATGGCTGAGGCCATGAATAAATTGGAAGCATCAGGATGGAGACACTAATGCTGAAAACTCTGTATTTTCTCTACTCTCAAGCAAATGTCACATTGAGAAATTGCAGGGGAATTTGGATTTGAGAAAGGACTCTGCATGTATTTTCTTTATATGACTTTGCAGGCTTCAAAAGAGGGATGAAGATAATTTAATCCTTCATCCCAACCAACACCCCCTTCCCTCGACGCATGCAACCTCCAACTGTTTTCCCTCCTGTCCTGAGAATCCTATGAAGAGTTTATAATGATATTGAAGGTATTTGTCTATGCTTTGCTTCAAAAGCAGAGAAAAGCTTTGTACCCCATCCAGCAATGTCCTTCTGGCCTAGACTCAAGCTTTGGATATAATTTACAGTATTCTCTTATGTCAAAGTCATTTCTGAATGATAGAGAATCATAACAAAATTCATAACAGGGGAGCTGACACCAACCTCCATCCACCCACAAATCAGATAGCCTGGTCATCATTATGCCAATGGTGTTTGTTTCCATCTTTAAGCAAATGCAAGGCCATTCTGTGTGCCAGTCTCAGGAGCCCAAGTGACTTCTCCCTGCCCTTGGATATCTTGTGTTTAATTTAAGAAGCATGCCATACACGATGGTGGCCATTGTTTACTGCTGTCATTGTTCTCAAGGCAAGTAAAGACATTAGAATCTTTCCTGTTATTGGGTTTTATTTTTCCCCTGTCCAGAGACAATGAGACAGTCCACATCCAGACCTTGTCTAAGGACACTTTGGAGGAAAAAAAATGTTGGCAATAAGACTTTAGCAACTAGCATTTGGGTACAAAATATAGGGATCATAATAACGATGGATTGATTCAGTAAGGAAAGTTGATTCAGTAAGAATGTAAGATAGCAGCAACAATGTAGGGCTTAAATTTTCTCAATTTTTATGGTGATTAATTGTGGCTTAGAAGGCACCATCATATTCTAATAACAGGCATGTTTCTAAAATCTTAGATAAGACTATTTGTCCATTAACAAACAAAAATGTAGAATGACTTAGAATGATGAGCAAGACTTGAACTTATCAAAAGTGAAATAAATATGAAAAGGGGAAAAGATGAGTAAAATTATTTTATTTGCCTTTTATAAGACATTTGTATCATTGATACAAATCATTGATACAAATGTAACTGGATTAAGTGAAATGTGCATCAAGGCTACTGGGTCAAAACAAACAAACAAACAAACAAACAAACAGCCGACCAAAAATGTAATAATGACTGTCCCTTAGGCCTGAAAATCTATACTCTATCAAAGTAATATATTTTAAAACATATAAATAATAGTTTCTTGGTTCTAGTTCAACTCTAAATAAATCAATAGTCCTACCGCATACAGATTCTATCTGATCTCTACTGCTGGACTATCTTTAGTGTTTAAATGGCAACAAAACAATACTATTCAATAGCACTAGCATTTAACCTTATATACCACTTCATAATACTTTACAGCCCTCTCTAAGTGGTTTACAGAGTCAGCAAATCTGGATCCTCATTTTATCAACCTCCGAAGGTTGGAAGGCTGGTCTTGAGCTGGTCAGGATTGAATTCCTGGCAGTGGGCAAAGTTAGCCTGCAATACTGCATTCTAATCACTGCGCCACCACGGCTCCTCAAGTTAATTCAACTTAAACCCTCTTTGAGTTGATCTGAATTCCTGGTGACTTTATGGGTACATCCATGCAGTTTGCCTAGTCTAGACCTGCTGTTCTTTGCGTTCCTCTCATCTCAAGCCATCCTCAGTCTAAGTCTTCTTAGCATCAGAATTTAGACAAAGTTAACTAAGCAAGAGAGCATTAGCCCATTTCAATTTTTCAGTAAGCTTGGCTGGCAGCACTATTGGAAAACCAGCTGCAGCCCATTCAGTAGAAAAGACATCAAAGGCATTAAAAGCATCTTTGTGTTTAAGTTTTTTCTTTTGGGTGAGGGGTGATACTTTGAATAAAAGTAGGCCATTTTGGAGGATGAAAGTGGCTAAGGTTAGAGGTGAGAGTCTTCTCAGATATCTAGGAAGTGAGGAAATCTATGGCATTGCTGACTGGTTACTTCTTCCTCTGTGAGTAAAGGAATGAAAGCTGAAAAATGTACTACACATGAAATCTATAACACAAGATAATTAGGATTAATCAAAGACTGAGAGAATTCAGGAACCAAACTTTTCTAAATCTGAAGAATGGCTCACTGGCTTGTTATAATCATTTTGAAAGTGCCAAGAATTGTGTCCATCAGAAGTGTGAGTTATAATCTTTGTGTATAATCTTTTGCTTCAAGCATGGTTATTCAAATATCAGAATCACTATGTACCAAAGTAGAAACACAATTCTGGTATCTTTAATTTTTGACATGAAAAATTATTGGGACATTATAAAGATTACTGGAGTAATTTTGCCTTGTGAGTGTCCCCTATTATCTTTTCCATTTAAGAGGAGTCAAATGAAATATGGAATTGTAGGTGCTTGAAAATTGATGTAGTAAAACAAAAGTCTTGATCACAGGATCATAGAGTTGGAAGGAACACTTACAGTATTGAATATAATCACCTACTACATCTAGGAATCCAAATGAAAGAATTCTAGACAGTTGGCTTTTTAGTTTCTACTTGAAAACATTCAATATTTATCACCTCTCTGGATAGTCGGTTACATTGCTGAACTATTGTTATTGTTACACTTTCTCTCCACTTTTCTTTACTTCATTAAATCCATTATTTAATTTTGGAAATACAACAAAATAGTAGCAGTAGTAGTTCAGGAGCTTCTAAAGTTAGTATGATAAACATGCATCCTGATGTCATAATTCTATACTTTGCAACACAAGTACAAAGATGTCAAAATTCGTATCATGATTTCACATTGTATATATCATAATTTGCCCACTTTTTCTCCCCACTCATATTTCTTTGGAATGACATCCTTTCAGATATTTGAAGAGAATTCTCATTGTCACTGTTTCTCAAGGCTAAACATAGTCAAGTCCTTCAGACTCTCTTTAGAAATTTTACTTTCTAGTGTCCTTATCCTGGTTATCCTCATCTGAACCATTTCCAAATTCTTTGAACCTTCTTAAACTGTGATGTCACAGAGATGAACTCAGTGTATCAGGTGGGGTTCAACCAAAGCAGAATAAAATGAAATAATTACTTTCCATGATTTAGAAGTTATATTTTTGCTAGCAGATGCCAAAGCAGTGTTTTTCTTTTTTTGGAGCCATGTCACATTACAGATGTGTTCATTTTGCAGTCAGTTACTTTCAACGTTAGTTAATTCATGTCAACAGATTGAATACTTGTACAGTGTCCAGTCATGTCTAAGTGTTATGAAGGGAGGATCTAAGCAGCAGGACATGAATTTAGCTACATGCAGTCCTGGAGAAATTTCTTTCATGTAATTCAGTTCTTATGCTGGATTTAAAAAACTAAGAAAATGGGGTGGGCTTTTCTGTTTATGAGATGGTTTGGTTTGGTTTGGTTTGGTTTTTCTGTTATGATTATTCATTCAAAAATTAAATAGAGATGAAGGACCTCAATTATGTCTTCCCAAAGTGGCACTGAAGTTTATTTTGTTAAGCAATTTGAGATTACAGTATAATGATAACACTAAATAATAATTTTGAAAAATAATTTAAACTGACTTGTATTTGAAAAGAAGTGCTTCATGCAAAATCAGAGTATGCATGGGAGTCAGTGGTAAAATATTCCTCACTGGAAAGTGAACATCTTGGTCCAGATGTTTTTCCTGTCCTGCAAGGTTGCCATCTGACTTCTGTTTCTGATATACCTCAAAATCTGTAGAAAATTCACAAATGCATTAACGGTCATCCTTGCAGCTGGACAATGTATGGAAGAAACTCCATTCAACTAGCAATAAGAATTAGGATGTGTCTTCTCCCAGAACTCAGGCAAATGTAAACTGACAAGTTCTGTGTTTTGCCCTTAAGGTCCCTGTCCAGAATTGTTAGTATCTCAATGCTAAACTGTCTCTTCTCCCCTCCCTTTTGTGTATACACGGATGCTTTTTCAGCATTTCTTCAATGCAACATACCACTCACATGAGACACTGCTAGATATCTGCTTAGGACCCAATCCTCATTAAAATTCAGTCAGTTATTACGCAGTTATTATGCAGTTATTATGTAGGGATTTTCCTCAATTAAGCCACAGGCTGAGAGATCCACAGCCAAAGGAAGAAAAGAGACTACAATGGTATCCAGTATGATATGAATAAGGATTACGGATGAGTTTCCCACTATGAAACAAAAGGTGTCTTCAGTTTAATTATGTATTCTATATCTTCATTATATAATCAGTCTCCAAATAACTGTGACACATTGAGTTTTGACATATTTCATTACCATTTTGCAAACTTTTATGCATCATTCATTTATTCTCACACCATTGTATTTAAAATAGCTTGTATTCCATAAGGTGGGAAGAAGATGGTGACATTATCTTGACTGTAGTAACCAATAATGCGCATAAATAGGATATTAATGTAATGTGGAATATTAGCTTACCGGATAGTGCCTGATGGGTGAGTTCAAAAACAGAAATTTACAAACTTGACTTTTGACCACAATTGAGCCCCAAATTTTTCTCACTAAGTGAGACAGTTGTTAAGTGAATTTTGCCCCATTTTACAACCTTTCTTGGCACAGTTGTTTAAGTGAATCACTGCCATTGTTAATTTAGTCATATGGTTATTAAGTGAATATGGCTCCCCCATTTATTTTGCTTGTTATAAGGTCACAAAAGTTGATCATATAACCCTGGGACACTGCAACCGTCATAAGTATGAGTAAGCTGACAAGCGTCTGAATTTTGATTGCTTGAACATGAGGATGCTGCAACGGTCATAAGTGTGAAAAATGGCCATGTGTCACCTTTTTTTTTTTGGTGCTGTTGTAACTTTGGACAGTCACTAAATGAACTGTTGTAAGTCAAGAGCAGCCTGTATTTAATTTTTAGTTGCTTAGTTTTTACTTTTTCCAAAAAAACAAAAACAAATTTAAAACATTTTAGGATTGAAAAGAAAATAAATCCTATGACAAAGAAATACCCAAAGTCAAATAGAATTTCTCAGTGAAGAAAAAAGTGTGTGTGTATGTGTGTGTGTGTGTGTTTGTCCATGTTTGTATGAGAAATGCATTTCAAGCATTCATATTTAATATTTCCGTCTACAGTGAATAAACAAAAAATACTAATGTAGACAATAAATGATGGCCAGGGTTTAGAAAATTTATGCTTAGTTGTAGGTTTCTTTAAATCGTTTTTCATTATGTGAATTATTCACCCAAAGCAATTTCTCATATTTTTAAATGCTACCACTTTATGAAAAATATAATTTAGTTTCCCAGTGTTTTATCATAACAAGCCTGGCAGCTAACTAGAACTGAATCTGTTTCTTATGTTATACGAATCTCCATGTGTTAGGGGAAAAAATGAACACTAAACCAAGAAAGCAAGTTTCATTAGGAATGATTGTTAAGTGTCATTGTTAACTACGCTGCAAGGGATTGTGGGATTTGTACTCCAAAAACTCTTGAAGGTATTAGCTATCACTGCAGAATGTTAAACCAAAAATAAATAAACCACCTGATGCTTCAGCATAATGCATACACCCAAAATATTCTGAAAACTCATTTTTATCTCATCAAAATTATGTAAATTAAAATTATCTAAAAAAAGCAGTTACAGAGTCTGAGAAAATGTCCCAGTTAATGTTGTTTTGTACATTGTTAACTAGTACTAATCTTGGGAAAGTCAGATGCATCAAAGGATTTATTTTTCCCTCCTTGTCCTTTAATGAATGTTGCCATAATAGCAGGAGTTTCAAACAAAAGAAAGCTAAAGAGTTCTATCATGGGTAGCTGATAGCTTTCTTTGTTAAGGTTGACCAAAGGAAAGGTCATGCATCATTGGCTATTGATTCTGCCTAGATGGAAATAATCAAAGGATGGAAAGGTTTCCAAAAGAAGTGTCCCTCATCCCGACAAAACTAGGAAAGTTGCTAGAATAATTAAAGTCATTTTTACCTTACCATCAATAGCACGGATGCCATAAAAGTCAGAAGGTCTCTGTGGAGCTCAGCGTAACTCACTTCCAGGGAACTATGCATAGAGTTGCAGCCTTAATAATCATATCTTTACACCATTAGAATTAGAATTGCATCATCTGGAGAGTGGGGAACCCACTAGCCTGTATACTCAGCCATTCCTGTCTTTTAAAATTTTAATGTAATTTTATTGCTTTAATATAAATAAGAAATATAGAAAGATAAAAGGGAAGGGAACAACAAAGCTACATACTTAGCGCATTGGAGGAAGAAGACTAAAAAAGGAAGCGGACCAAGCATAGGCAGTGAAGCTCATGTTTGAGCCTACAAACTCCTTGCAGGGTATTTGCATGATGTTTTGTTTAGAAAGCAACACAAATTCCCTTGACTCCTGATCCATCCTTTGTAACATCTTGTAATGAGATTTGGGATTCAGTTCAACCTGTGGATTTGATGAATTTCATAGTGTCCTAAACATGCTTTTTCAAAAGACAACTGGACATTGTTTTTCCTTGAAAACATTTCACTTCTCATCCAAAAAGCTTCCTCAGCACTGAAAAAGCTTCTTGGATGAGAAGCAAAATGTTTTCAAGGAAAAATAAAGTCCAGTTGCCTTTAGAAAAAGCACCTTTGGGACAATCACGACCTGAATAAATGAGAATCTCTATAGACATCCATACACACAACTAAACCTTATAGTTTAAAACCTGACTTCTTCCTTTGGCTAGGGTGGGTAAAGAAATGCCTCTTTGGGTGAGGGATTGTACTGGTACCTTCAAGGAGTTGATGGAACAGCCCCTTCAGAAGATGCTATCCCTGGATCTGACTATCTATCCCTTCTCCAATCTTTCAATATTTTAGGAAATATTATTTAGAACGTGAGGGGTCCCTAAAGAAGCAGATTATCTGAACTCATTTTAGAGTTCAGATAGGCTTGGACATAAAACAGAAACGGCATTGCTTGCTCTAGTAGATGACTATCAGAACCAGAGTGCAGAGAATGCACCAGCCTTGTTTCCATTTGACTTTCAGCATCATCATATCATCGATCATAATAGTCTTCAGGACCACGTGAAAGAATAGAGAGTTGTGGAAATTGTTTCTCAATGGTTCTTTTCTTTCTTAAGTGGGTAGTACAAGTTTGTGAGAAGAAAGAGAGTTCAATCCTGTGGGTTTCCCCTCAGGAAAATTGCTTGTCTCACTTTTATTGTTTAACATGTTCATGCAACTGTTAAAGTTAATCAAATCAAATCAGATCTTTATTATGATCATAGACCTGCATAAATTGGAATGGATTGTGTCAGTTTGTGTCCAGTACATCGTTATCCCAACTGTACATCATTTTTCCAAGCTGGATCAGATACGGAGTGGATATCTAGATTAGACTATTTCAGCATAATTTACACGAATCTTCCTTTGAAAACTATCCAGAAGCTGCAGCGTTTGCAAAATATAGAAGCCAGTATCCTGGCAGATGATGCCAAAAACCACCTAACATCTGTATTGCAAGAATTACATTTTCATCCAATAGGCTTCTGGGTAGAATTCAAAGAATCGGGTTTTTTTACTTTTGAATATCTATGTACCTTTGCTCCCATTTATCTCTAGGACTCTAGGACTTTGTATTCAATACTGGTTCTTCCTGCATGGATGTCCTAGTTGCTTAATGCTTCCCACATATAAAAGATAAGAAGAGTATGGAGGCATGTTTTTCCATGTTAGTCCTCATTTTCTGAAATAGTTTCCCTGCAGAGTCCTTACTCTGGTGTCATTCCAAAAGGCAATACAAGCAG
>JANHFO010007833.1:236462-247860 GCA_032468095.1 Pareas carinatus
TTGAAATTCAACATATTGTAAGCTATAATTTTGTTTATTGTTGACCAATAAAAAATTTTTATTATAAAAAAAAAAAATCAGAGTGGAGGGATTTTAAAACTAATTGTTTTGGTCTCTGGAAGGAGGTAGTGTCTTTCCTCAACAATAATATCACTAATTTGGAAGGTATGAAAAAGAATGGGTATTGGATTTGTGAGTTTTAAAGAATAAGATGTTTTACTTTATGGAGATCTGCGGTATGTATTTATCATTGTCACATTTGCTGAATAGAATAACAAAACTGAAAGTTACAGCATCAAAGTTGCCTATTTTCTATCAAGTGTGTTATTTTGGAGTGTCTCGGGATGTGTATCACAAAATGGTGGCTACAATTCACCCAAACTGCTTTAATTCAGAAGAATTGATATTGTGGCACAACCAAAATGCAAACAGCTATTAACTAGTTAACTTTCTCCCCACTATATACCGTATTTTTTGGGCTATTAGACGCACATTTTCCTCCCAAAAAAGGGGGGGAAGTGTATGCGTCCAATAAAGCAAATACTCACCCCGCTGCTTGGACTGGAGCGTTCCCAGCACCCCGCGGGGGGGGAATCGCTCCGAGCAACGCTCCAAAGCCAGCTATATTTGAGCGTCCCGCGGAGCGATTCCACCTCCCGCGGGGTGCCGGGAACCGCTCTGCGCGACGCTCCAAAGCCAGCTACATTTGAGCATCGCGCGGAGCGATCCCCCCCCACGGGATGCCGGGAACGCTCCAGTCCAAGCAGCGGGGTGACTCCTCCGCTGCGGAGCTGCCGGCAGACCGATTTCCATGTGTGCTGGGAGCCGCTCGCAAATCGATGGAATGGATGGCTGCTCCTTTCGCCATCCATTCCATCCATTTGCGAGCGGGATGGAAGCAAGAAAGCAGGAAAAAATATATTATTCCTGTTTTCCCCCTCTAAAAACGTGGTGCGTCTAATGGCCAGGTGCATCCTATAGAGCGAAAAATACGGTAATTTGAGATTTAACATGCACCATTTCAATCAAAACCTCATCCTTACTTCAGTATGTAATGAATCTCAGGTCTCACAACTGAAACATGTCAGTATGAGATGTCAGTACAAGAGCTGATGTGAGAATGGGCCGTCATCGAAACTGGAGATATTTTCACAATTAATGATTTTAAATTTATATATAATGGCAAATTATATTTTCCATATTTAAGATAGCTAAGGGAGAACATTTCATCTCTCAGTGGGTTATTTTGATTTAGGAAGTACAGCTCTAGCATGAATTCTTGGAAGAAATTTGGGTAGGAAAGAATAAAGCTGTGGTCCTTTGTATATGTATACATGTACATTTATATACTGGGTGGAGGAAGGATTGAACCATGGCTACAGAGCACCCTTCCTTACTTTGAGACTGAATCTCTATCTAATATTTTGAAAATGAAAGAATGAACTATAATCTCTTGTGCACTATATTTTCCTCTTCCTTTTGCTAATGTCTAGCTTCTTTTAATTTGCTGTTTCCTCAGTTGGATAGAACGATATGTATTAAAATGTCTTCTTTATCGAGAGCAAGCATGGCAACAGTAAAGATCTCCTCTGGCTAAATAGGCCACATTATAATCTTTAAAAATATCCGGCCCCAAATGTTTTCTGCCTAAGGTAGAGGAAAGAATGTCCTTCCTCCATTTCATATCTATAAGCTAACTGGACTCATTAATTCTGATTTCTTAACTTGAATTCTTCTTCTCCTCCACCTTCTCCTTGTCCTCCTCCTCTTCCTTACCCTCCTTGTTCTCGTTTCCTCTTTTACTACTTCAGATGTTGAGGGAGATACAAGGTTCTGGTTCTTGCTCTTTTGGCTGCCTCAGCCAATGTTATTTGATGCTGTTGTAGTGTGTCTTTGATGTTGTCTCTCCATCTTTTTCTTTGTGTTCTTTGACCTTCTCATAGCTTGGATTGGGACATTTTCCATCATACCTGGTAACATCACATTACTTTGAAGGTATAGTATAGGAGGAATATGGCATTACCAATATGTTGTACACTTAACACTTACCAGATTTCCTTCAGCCAGCCTGGAAAGATCCCGGTCTGCGTGGACTGGCCTGGAAGCAAAGAAATTGCTGGTTAAAAGCTGATTGGTTAAGGCGCGCTAAGCCGCGCCTAGTATAAAAAGACCGTAGCCGGGGTTTGCTGGCTGCTGAAGTTAGTTGTTAGTTCCACTGTTAATAAATGTTGTTCTTAGTACACCCTGAAGCCTCCAGTTTCATTTGTCGTCCAGTTAACACAATATGTCCTCCGATAGAGGAGAATGACAAAAAGCACTTCCCTTCAGTCAGGTTAGGCCCTCTACCTAATGATAGGACCTTTCTGTCCTCTTACCTAGTTTCCAGTTTCTAAGTGAGGCAACTTGAACTTGCCTTGATTTTATTTTTTGTGCCACAAAGGCAATACTATTTACCTTAGGGAGGTCTGGAGACCGTGCTGTTCCACCTCCTCGATGGACTTCACATCTCACAATTGCTTCTTCTTGTTACTGAGAAACCAGAGGAGAGAGTGAGAGTGTCACAAAGCAAAAGAGACTGCATTGCTTGGCATAGCCACTTTGGAAGAATATTGAAATTGAAGTATCACTGAAGCAAAGCACCACTTCAAAACTGTGCATAGATCTACGGATTTGCATACAACCCTATTTCCAATCTAGTGCCCTCCAATAGCCAGAAAAAGCATAATTCCCTAATGGATGAGAATGATGGGAATCTAACTCCAAAACATTTGGAGGGCATCGGGTTGGAGAAAGCTGTTCTGTACAACTGCCACATTCATTATCATAAGAGATGAATCCTAAGTTTTAAACAGCATTGATGTACCCATACTCTTTTGCAGCAACTGAGTATATGGCTGAAAGAAATGGCTGATATTTGTTAGACTAGCCACTAAAAAAAGAAGCAACAGAAATTCCTGTATTTTTTATTTTCTGCATGAATCACCAAGATGGCATCTCAATTTTCAAGAAGAAAGAATAAAAAAGAACCCATAGGATTGATGTAAATCTGGCAAGAATGATCGTCCTCACGGTGATGATCTTTGCAAATTTGCTTCTGTTCATGAATTTCCAAGTTCCAGTGACAACTCTCATTGAATATAAAACAGCTGAAAAATCATAGCTCCAACTTCTCATTTGGCAAAGAGCTATGAATTTCTAACAACCAAAGTGAACAGCTTTGTGAATGTTTTGTGAATAAAACTTCACACGGAAACAAGAAATTTCCAATGCCTAATGCTTGGTGATAGCAATTTTTTCTAGAGATGGGAATATTTAATTCATTCATAGCCTTTTTATAACCTCTCTTATTTCAGAGGTATGGACAGTAACTGCAACGGTATATAAAAAAGCTGAGCATCATCGTGCAAAAGATCATAGAGGGTCTTTTTATAAAAATGTTGGTAGGAAAACCATACAAAGGATGGATTTATGAGTCCTATCTTTTCTAATAGAAAGTTTAGATTGCTGGTTGAAGTCAGGAAATATTACTTTAGAAAAGTTGTAAAGCCCAAAATGCACATAGAATGGGAACTAAGGTAGATTTTTAATTATTTTTTTCAACACAAAATAGTGAGGATGTCTTCTATGTTTTCTAGAGAGCATAATTCTTGGCTCTATTCATATCCAATGGTAGTTGTTCATTGCCACTGCCATGTATATGTTTTATCTCTCTGCAGGACTCCCAAAGGCTCTTATCTAAACCCATATTAACAGCTATAACCTCAAGTGCATAAAAGAGTAAACCTTGGACTTTACCAAATGCCATTGGACACATTGCGGAAAGAATGAGGTAGATATGAGCTTTATTTAAGGAATTAAGAAAATAATTTTGTTAAGAATGAGTGCTATGCCCAGTAGTCCCTCCTTTTCAATGAATAACAGAACAAATATGAAAAACAGAGTCAGTTCTAAAGATGTCGTCATCTGTAAGATTTTGGATGAGAACAGGGAGAGTTAAGTTCCTGAGCCAAGGAAACCTCATTGAGTGAATTTGAGCTAGTTGCTCTCTCTCAGCCCAACCTACTCCACAGGACTGCTGTTGGGATAAAATGAAAAGTGTAGAGGGCTACAAAGACAATCAGAGGAAAATACATGACATCTGTTAAGAAAACATGACCATGGGGAAAACAGGAAGGTGCAATAACGAAATTCGTAACTGTTCTGCCTTGACTCTCTTTGGTACGAAAGAGAAATATTGCCAGGCTTCAAGATTCTGTTGTTATAGCTTGCATCAATTAAATAGAGTTCTAGCATTTCTTGTGATATCTGTTTCCTGTGTCTGAAGTAAGATAATTATCCTACTCTGCAGGGATCCCCAATCCCTGGGTCACGATCCACTACTGGGCTGCAGCCTGTTCAGAACCGGGTTGCACAAGCTGCGGGTGAGGGCATGCACACCCAGCTCCACTTGGACTAGTGACCGACACTCGCATTCACACCTGTCATTCACACAGAACCATTCCCTCTCCTTCTCCCCCCCCCACACCCCCGGCCAGGCCATGAAGCCAGAAAGGTTGGGGACTGCTGCTACTTTGAACACATTTTGTAAAAATGTGGCTCTCTGGCTAATCCTGGAAAAAGTGGATGGAAAGTGAAGAAGACATTTACCAGCAGTAAGGTGGATGCACTCAGTTACTGTATTGAAAGACCTGAAAGATTAAGTTAGAGATAGATTGTTATGGTCACTAGAAGTCAAATAGAACTTGGTGACACGTAATCAATCAATCAATCAGTTTTCTGATCTGGTCTACCTTAAAAGGCTGACCCAGGGAAATTTCAATCTTAGTCAACGTGAATCTTTTGAGGTCAGCTGGAATATAAATCTAACAACCATATTAACTGGGCGGATGAAGAATAAAACTGGATTAGTCTTCAAAGAGGAACAGAATGAGCAAAGTTCATAGGCAGGAGCACATGGGGCCTAGCTAGCATCCAGAAAAAAACAGATGTTGAGTATATGAATACAGATCTTCTTTAAACTCATTGAAATGATTCTGTATTTAAATGGCATTGTAACCTGGGCATAAGACGAGCATCAAATGGACAACATACACAACATTTTGAGTTTCTGTCTTTATTAATCACATGACACACTGTGTCCTAAAATCTGCTGTTTGATTCAAACCTTTCCATTCACTTTTCAGCCTCACTTGCTTGTCTACCAGATACCTCAGGAGGAGCTAAATGGCTCCATATTTCATTGTAAAAGTATGAGCACATTCATTGCAATCAGCTCTAAGTTTAATACTAATAGTTGACTTTGAAGCACATTCACTGTCATCTC
Source organism: Pareas carinatus (assembly GCA_032468095.1). Taxonomy (NCBI): domain Eukaryota; kingdom Metazoa; phylum Chordata; class Lepidosauria; order Squamata; family Pareidae; genus Pareas; species Pareas carinatus. Next base: position 241,786 of record JANHFO010007833.1, read on the forward strand.
GTGTCTATTGATACCATATGGTTCCCTATCCTTTCAATACATTCTGTTCCAACAATATGCATTCTGTCACAAAGGGAATGGATGTAAAATCTGGCCCATAGGATAAGAAATATTATTGCTAGATAAATTATACTTAAACAGGAGAGTTAAACTTCATAGATTCAGCAATGTATGCCCTCCATCGGGAAAGGGAGAAGTCAGAGAGGACTAAATAAAACAAATGGAAAGTAATGATAGCCAGACTTTCAGTAGGATAAATGTCAAAAGATGTTGTTAAAAACAGTTTTAAGGGAAGGGAACTTCAGAGGCTCAGTCTCATAAGCAGAGAAGGTGTCCCCACTGTGGTTCTGGATGAGTTTTTTTCAATTGTCAGGGCCTGCAGCTCCAGTCTCACTAATCACAGTTGTTGGGATGAGAAATGGAGAAACAAAGTCCCTCAGTCAGCCTGGTCTTACATTATTTAAGTATTTATACAGATGAGTAGAAGGAGGAGGAGGAGAGGAAGAAAAGGAGGAGGAGAGAAAAAGACCCTCAGCAGATATTTATTGGTTTTAATGGTGCTATTGTGATTTACACCCCCTTAGTATCTGGTCCAGATGGAATAACCTAAAGTGCATGTGGTAAATAATGGAAGAAGAAAACAGAGAATAATGTACTCCACTGTCAGCAAAATTGGATTGAAATTCTATTCTATCTTTTTGTGTCTTTCTTCCTTTCTGCCCTCACCCCCTTTTTTGGCTTAGGCACTCAGGATTTTCAGGGGTGAAGACAGAATGTAAAACAAGGCAATGCAGCAAAAAATAATATCACATTAAAATTGGAAGCAAGCAATGGAGTTAGCCACATGTAATATGCCCCATTTCCCCCCCCCATGGCAGAAGTTCTAATTGTGTAGCAAAAAAAACCCACACCACAATACTCAAGTTATTCCAAAGTCTTCTTGCCTGTCAAACGTAGAAAAGTTGCTGCTCTTGTCTGTGCTGTCCATACTTGCAAACCACTCACTACATGGCTGTGGTACGGAAGAGTTAGATAAGGCTAAATGGGGGAAAGATAACTTATAATGGGATTCTGTGATAAATAGGGTGGGGCTGATGTCTGTAGTGCTATGGTTGAAAAGGACAGATATGGAAGCTGTATAAAAGCAGATATGTATTCCCTGCCATCCATTTGCCTTTTGACCAATTAGCTCACTGCTTAGGAAAGGAGTCAAAGACTACACAAGCATTTGGGGAAGAACAAAGGCAACATTAGGTAGGGCAATGATGCAAAGTGAGTTAGGCTGTATAATGCACATAGGCAGAGTCAGAACTTTCTGCTTCATTCCATTAACTTGGGAGACCAATTTTTAAAGCTAGGTTGAGTCCATTCTATAGTTTCTTCTAATGTGTTCTTGGGCTTCCTTCATTTTAGTAAACAAATTGAATAAACAGATAAAGATAAACATTGGGAAACTATACAAGTGATTTTCTGCACTTGTACTTCAAAGAGGATTTAGCTACTCTGCCCCCCAAAAATTGTAGGTCTCCAACAATTCATCTGATCTATATCAGATAATATTTTCCCTCATCAGATTCAATTACTACTCTTAGCACTTCCTGATACTTGCAATGCTTGACTGTTTACAAAACATGAACAGTTCCCTAGCTAAGTACATCTCAAATACTATTTTAAAAAGTCTCAGAAATGATAAGAAACATGGGTTTAAAGGCAGCATTCTACTTAGTTTCGGTCCTAACCAAGCTAATCGTGTAAAAAGAAAGAAAGGAAAGAAAGACGAAAAAGAAAATCTAACAGGTCCAGATGATGCCTTCGTGGTCCCATCAGCTATCCTTCTCAACTGTTTCTCTAATACAAAGGCTTTTGCATCTGCAAGCTGCAGGCAGTTTCACTTGATCTTCTTTCAGACCTGAGCTTGATCATGAAAGGCCCTGTAAAAGTTGTGTGGAGTTTGTATTGACAAAGGATTATAGGGATACCTTTTCCGAAGCTTAGCAGCAGGAACTCATGAATTGTCCACTGATGCAAGGAAGGCAAACTGAAGTCTCAAAATACCATTGTTCAAACTTTTCATTTTTCCTTCAAGTGAATAAGCCTACATTGAACTTTGAAACATTACAAGAAACGACTTTTAGAACTTCTATTGATTGACATGGTATCCATTTTTAAAAAAAATCTGAACTAATGTATTGGCTCCAGAGGTCTTTTGGGATTTTCATTAAAATTTGGATTGGGGACCTGGTTTTAATACCAATGCAAAGAAGGCTATCTTACATGCCTTGTCTGGATGAGTAAAATGATACCATCATTTTTCAACATAACTAAACTTGGTTTCCAAATTCCACCCCCAGAGTTATCTTTGTAGTATGAATTACACTAATTATGTCTTCTAGTTTAAACATTGATTTCAGTGTTAATTTAATGGACTTAATGGATATTGCTGTTTCCATCAGATGGATGCTCAATATTTGTCTTATTTCTTGACCACTTATAGATTTTTCTTGGCTCACTAAATATATTATAATTGGCAGTTCCTTATTCAGTGTATGCGAGAATATTGCCACAGATATAGGTTCATAATAATTTTGAACTCTGTGTTGTATTTTTCTTATGATTTAATTTAAATTGATGGGACTAATGCACACACACACACACACATACTGGGATTATATAAATGTGGAAACAGAAATATTAGACTTCTGTTATCACACAAGATTTCATAACATTTATTTTCTACCTAATTTATTATTAAGTTCACATTTAGCGCAAAAATTCAAGGCTGTTGTACATACTATTTGAATTCCTTTGGAATCAGTTATTCTAATTTCAAAGTATCACACACAGCAGGCTTAATAAATCAAGTATAAAATAATAAATGATAATAAATTCTTGAGTAGCTTACTGTTCAGCTTCCACCAAGTTCAGGATGAGCCAGTCACTTTCTGTAAGGTTCAAGAAGATTGTCCATTTTTGTCCCTTGACAGATGTTGCTTTTGAGCCTGAAGGATTTCATTTCAGGACTTTCTGTGCACTTTCTGTTTCCCATCAAGGCCCAGGAAAGTAAACTTCATAGCTAAGTAGCTCTAGGGAAACTACTTAGTTCATCAGATTTTTGTCAGCTACTCAAAACAGGATTCAAGAAATGCCACAGGGATTGAAGAAGAAAATTCATATATTATATTGGAATGGCATATAAGGGTACAGGATTATTTAATTCATGATAAACTTTAGAAATATTTTAGAATTAACTTTTGCTTCATATATATATATATATATATATATATTTCTTCCCCTTTCCCACATACCCTATTTCATGAAACATTGTAAGAGGTAGCAGATCTTGGTTGATCTCCAAAAATAGTCAAGGTATATTTATTTTATTTTGGAAATGTATTTGGCTGTCCAACTCTACAGCGACTCTGGGAAACATACAGTGCAGATTTTAAAAACACCCAAATGCCAATAGAAAAACCAGCAAATACAATCAAATACAGAACACTTGCCTCCCACTTATCCAAGGCCTGGGTAAGCAGCCATGTTTTCCAAGGTCTTTTGAACATGACCTGGTGGGGATCAGATGTACTGAACATATCTTAGGTGGGGGGAGGATGGTATTCTAGAGAACAATTTGAAGGATTAGAGTTCATCAGGAAACCCAGAGTTATGGATTAGAATGGGTAGCTGGAAAAAGACACTAGCAAATCAGTTCAAACCTTAGCGAGACAATTACATGAATATATCTCTGTAATAACCAAATGCTAAGTTCAGGTCTAAAAAGAATTTGTCTTTAACTTCACAAGAAAATGTATATAGATATGTATTTGTATTTAATAGATTAGCAGACTTGGAAGAGTTTACCTTCTGCTGTAAAGGGAACTGCTGAACCATACTTGTGTAAGCGTATATATACAGTGCTTTTTTTGTCATAGAACACACACACACACCAGAACAGTGTTCCAGCACCTTTTTTAGACAGATTTTCCAAGTTTTGAAAATTCTCGTGCAAATCCAACCAAGAGCAGCCATTCAGGGCCTGCTTGCCTTTCATTGCAGCAATGCAGACAGTGGCTGGATTCTTTGGAGGATCTTTGAGTTGAGTTGATTGATCTAATCTTTGATTAGCACAGCGTATTATTGCTTCATCCAACTGTCACTCACAAAAACATCTCCTTGAAGCAATTGCTCTTCCAATGAAGAAGAACAGCCATAGAAGCAATTTGCCAATGGAGAATGAACACTGTCAAGCAAAAGCAGAAGGAAAGACCAGGCTTAAATCAAGCTGGGTGGATCAGTGACTTGCAGGCTTTACTATACGAGCTGCGCTTGAGGAAAATCCCCCCTTTATTTGCTGCAGTACTTTAGAAAGTGGAAGAATTGCGATGTTCTCCTTGCTATTCTTAACAGTAGCTTGTTATCACACACACACACACACACACACACAGTGCTTTTTTAACAAAAAAAGCACTGTATGTATATGATCTCTTTTTCTGGTATTCTTGGAAACATTTGATGACAAATAATATATATATATTCAAATATATTTAACTTATGATATTTAATTTATATTCCTGCCTGTTTTTTTGTTTTCAGTTTTCTCCTCTTGGCCCCACTGCTCATACATAAATCACCTCTTCCTCTTTTATTTATTTAATGTAGTTGTTGAACATGCTTACATGCTACCAAATCAATATGACTTCTGCCAGTTTACTGTATTTAGTTTATTTGTCTTGCTGTTTGTTTTGGCTCTTAGAATCTACTGTCAAAAGTTCCTTTACTTCCAGCTCCAGGTTCTCAAATTAGCTCCCAAATTGGCTTCCTGGTTTTATTTACCCCAATGTTTTAAATCGCCAGTTCTTCAGTCATTGGTGTTCTGATAATCTGGAATTTGCCTCTCAGCTGACTCTAGCTAGCTGGAGGAGTTTGTAGAAGTGTTAATGTTCTTACCACAACCTGTCTCCCGTCTCATTCCTCTGCATCTGCCGACTGTCACAGGCTAATGGCTGCCTATCAGATTTTGCCGGCCTTTCATGCTGCTCCATTTGGGGAAAACCTGTTGTTCCAAGCCAGCCACCACCTGACTCGACTTCGCTGATTGGTCCCCTTATTGCTTCCCCTCCAAGGAAATCTTTTAGACTCATTTGCCCAAAAAAAACCAGCACTGAAAACCAGCCCGCGAGTCGGAGTTTCGACTCAGGGCTTGTAGCACTGTGACATCACTGGAAGATTGTTTTACATTCTAAAAGGCATTTGACAAAACCCTCTGGAAATTTTTAATGTAAATACTTTGGAAAAGAGGACATTGTTATGCTACAGGACTGATTTCATCTTTGCTAGCCACAGGCAACAGGGATATTGATACCAGAGAGAATTAGTACACTGAAATACTTGTGCCATCATTTTTTTTATTCAATAGGGACTTGAGATGTTAACAAAATACTAAGACAGAGGAGCAGAGTTGCATTTATTAATTTGGTAGGTTGGGATTTGGAAATCAAGCAGATGTGAGCAGACTTGATGAGACAGCAAGGCAGCAGAAGAAAAGGTTCTAAATTGTCAACCTTACTAGGTACACCAGACCAGAAACATGACCAGTTAAATGATTTCTACTTTATTGTAATGGTACATTGACAAAATCTTGCAAGTCTGAAAGTTGGACCCGTGCCAGTCCGGCTTCAGACCTCGTTACAGCACTGAAAGAGCATTGGTCGCATTGGTGGATGATCTCTGGATGGCTCGGGATAGGGGAAGTTCCTCTATCCTGGTCCTTTAGACCTCTCGGCGGCTTTTGATATCATCGGCTATGGTATCATGCTGTGCCGATTGGAGGGGTTGGAAGTGGGAGGCACTGTTCTGCAGTGGTTCTCCTGCTACCTCTCCGACCGGATGCAGACAGTGTTGACAGGAGGGCAGAGGTCGACCCCGAAGCACCTGGTATGTGGGGTGCCGCAGGAGTTGGTCCTATCACCCCTCATGTTCAACATCTATATGAAGCCGCTGAGTGAGATCATCCGTGGCTTTGGGGTGGAGTGTCATCAGTATGCTGATGATACTCAGCTGTACATCTCCACCCCAGGC
>JANHFO010007833.1:309347-322071 GCA_032468095.1 Pareas carinatus
AAGATCTACCCTGGATAGGATGCACTCTAACTATGGGCCCAGACCCGGGGACCACATGGCCAAAATCAACAAAACAGGCCACACATTCAAACAGGGGGAAAGAGTGCATGTCCGGGAGCTATTCCGACAGCCCAAATTGGATCGCTGGGGCCCAAATCACGCACAGTGCGAACCCATCAGGGAAAGCTTTGGCGCAGGCACATAGACCAGCTACGTGCCCGCCTGGAAGGGGACCATGGGGAGAGTGAAACTCACTTTGACTCTCCTACCCGCAGCTAGCTCAAACCTGAACAAAACGGGACACTTAGTTGTGGACGAAGGCCCACAAAATATCGGCGATGATCTGCGGTGTCCAGGTGCAGCGGTCGCACCTGGAACTTTCCAGGGGCAACTGGCAGCAGCCACAGGAGGAGTCCAGGCTGAGGCAACCCCACCCCGGCTGACGCCCAGACTCCAACTGAACCACGCAGGTCCTGTAGGAGCCTAATCCCTCCCCCCTTGCTAAAGGACTATGTTAGCTGTCTGAGAGCCAATCGGGAGGGGAGGGGTGCTGGCGACCCCCAGGGGGAGAGCCTTCTCTGTGGCAGCTCCCACCCTCTGAAATGACCTCCCCCCAGAGATTCGTCTTATTTCAGACCTCCGTGCCTTCCGTCGAGCCAATAAAACCAACCTATTTGCCCAGGCCGGTTTGGCCTAACCGCACCTTCCTCTTGCTCTCAGCTATTAATAATTTTAAACTTATAATCCCGTTTTAACTTAATTCGTTTTAAATTGGTTTTTAATCTTCGATTTTAAATTCAGCCACTATGTTTAGATATTTTATTAATTTTATTTGTGTGTTTTGTATGTGTTTTTATTCTGGCTGTACACCACACTGGGTCCCTTCGGGGAGAAGGGCGGTATAAATTTTTTGAAAATAAATAAATAAATAAATAATCTGGAGAAAGGTAAAATTGGCTACAGTGTTACTTGTGCTTGCTTAGCAATTGTCCAGTTAAAGACTAAGGGGAAATGAATCACACTTTTAATCCTTGTTACTGTTCAAAAATGGTGAAAGTAAAGCATAGGTGCAAGAAGAGCTAATGGCTAATCAAGCTCCCCTACCATTGAGATGAGTGTTGGCTTGAAGGTATTTAAAGCTAGAGAATTGGAATTGGCTCTCTAATGTAGCCATCTGACTTTGGGCTATAAGACTTGATTCAAAAGAACCCTGCATAGAATCTGACAATGATGTTTTGCCAAAACAGGAACAGTTTAAGGCAACCTCTTTAGAACTCTGCGGGTTCCCAGCTTTATCTTGTACTCCCACAGTATATAGCGGGGTTGGGTAAAAGCTCAGAAAGAAAGAATAAATAACTTTGATCGTCTCAATGCATCAGCTATTTTTACAAAAATGTTGGCTTTAAGTTTGTAGTATTGTTGCTGCTGTTACAAATAAGCAACCCCCCAATAAGCATAACTCAGATATTTTTAATATTATGCTTAACTACAAATCTATTCTTCCTTTGCGTACTACATTGTTTCCCCAGAAATAAGACCTAAGCAAAAAATAAGCCCTAGCATGATTTTTCAGGGTGTTCATAATTTAAGCCCTACCCCCAAAATAAGCCCTCATTAAGATTGTCCTCCAGACGGATGCATTTAATACTGTATTTCTTCAAAAATAAGACCTAACTGGAAAATAAATCCTAATGTGTCTTTTGGAGCAAAAATTAATATAAGACCTGGTCTTATCTTGGAGAAACACGGTGTTTCCCATGGATTCCTTATTGACAGGTGAAACTTTCCAGATTCCTAACCATTATCTGGCAGTATTGTGGAAAGCAGTGCACATGCCTTTCTATTCATATGCAACTGAAGTATATAGAAAAAGAATATTCTCATCCCGTTTTAAACTTGCATGCCTCTAATTTGGTCAGAACTTCAAAAGCCCTTAAGCAAGTAATATCTCCATAGTTTTCTTTTCAAACCACCTGCTGAAATTGCGAATCGGAGGCACCATTTTGTAGTTCTTCCATTCCTCCTACCCTGTTTCCCCGAAAGTAAGACATCCTCCGAAAATAAGACCTAATTACAGTTTTGCCTCTTGTTGAAATATAAGGCATACCCTGAAAATAAGACCTCCCCGATAATAAGGCCTCCCCTCCAGTGCAGCTGGAGCAGACAGGAAGTTCTCGGTGGAAAAATAAGAAATCCCCTGAAAATAAGACCTAGTGCATCTTTGGGTGTCTTATTTTCGGAGAAACACGGTATGAGTTTTAAAAATTCTGGTGACCAAGTAGAAACCGAGAAGCATGTCTGAATTTGAAGCACTAAAAGAATAGACATCAAAAGACATCAAAAGATTTATTTTTATTTAGGGTTTTTATATCAATCTTCTAGCTTTGTTTTTCCCTATGAGATAGTTTAAGGTCAAAGGGAATGGCTGTCCAAAGGCTATCTATAGAGTTTCACGGCTACATCAGATATATGAACCTGTGTCTTTTCAACTTATTTAAACACTACAGCTCAGTGCGTTACAAAACTTTACAATCTCTATGCTTTGATGATTCTTAGTGAAAAAAGTATCATGGTCCATTGCAAAGTTATAAATGTGATCTAGTATTTCTGGTCAAATTTTGGAGAATGGAAGAAAAGGGGGAAAATTCTATAAAGGATCTTCTGTCCTTAATGTCTTCAGAGAATTGGGGGGAAATCAAGTTTGGTGCTTTTATAGTCACTGGCTATTTATGTGACCTATTAACCTACAGTGACTATTTACTTTAAAGATTAATTACAAACTCTCTCTGTTTTTCATAATAAAGAAATCAGCAGGTGTGGAAAGATATAAGTGAAATAAATGGGAAGAAAGAAACAGGAGTGGGGTGTTACTGAACAGAAGATCATAGTACTTGAAATATCCTACTGAGATCAGAAGAATTGCGAAACATGCAGTGGTTGTACAATAGCTATTCATTAACTGCCTGTATCAGCAGGTCTAGAGATTAGAGCTTAATGCAATGGTGAAGTAAGTGTCCATATCACAGTAGCCATGGAGGAATAGCAAGATGTAATGAAACTGAATAGCTAGCCATTGAAAGTTGAAAAAAATATATTGATTTTTCAGTGCTTGATCACCCAGGAGGCTTTATCAGGTATGAATACTTGGGAACCATCTGCTAACTCTGTAATGGCATTTTAGGATTTGTGACAGACACTGGGGGAAAAAAATAAACTATATGTTTGAAAATAACACAGAGTGAAGCCAGCTTCTCTTATAATAAATCCCACTGCTGCCCATCTTTTTTGCCACAATCCATGCTTTTATGAGCTACAAATTAGATCCTTATTCTTTTAACAGCAAATATCAATGAGCTAGTATGGTTTAATTTCTCCTGCCATCTTTCAGCTAGGATCTTCCTGGATAAGTGGCCTATTGTGCTAAAATCAAGAATACAGATGTATCTAAGCGCCACTAGTTGATTTCCTGTTTTCCTCCCATCTCTCTTTCACCCACCTTGAAAGCAAACCTGGCAGAACAACAGTGAACACATTTGATTGTGAAACTAGCTGTTGTCATTCCTCAACATTCATTTGCAGGACCAGGACAATAACTGGCACTTTATGATTCTCTTTGTGTTGCCTGACATACATAACACTCCTGGACATGATTGTTGTTCTCTCCACACAGCAACGATTGTTATTGAAATGTGCCTCTGTTCCCCTTGTTTTAATATGGAAGATGATTATGAAACCTCTTTGGGCACTATAAATCAGCTGAAAGATGTAATAACATGTTTCAACTGTTGAAATGGATGTTTGATTACAGCTCTGCGGTGCCTTTTTAAATCTCATTTTGAGTTTAATTTCTAATCCATTCTAGGATCTAGAATATATATATATGCAAGCTTCATTTTAAATACTTTGGATAGGAAAATATTTCATCTATTATAAAACTGTACAACATATGCTGGAATCACCGGAAATTATATTCAGATAATATTCAGTTTTAGAACCACCTAAAGAAAAATACATTGCTGAAATGTTTAATTTTCAACCTCAGGAGGGAAGTGTATGTGTGCATGTTTTTTGTTTGTTTTTTTACTGTAAGCATCTTTCCTCCCACTTAGTAATTTAGCAGGTCTCTCTGTTTTTTTTAATTAAATGGCATTTGAAATTAGTGATAATAAAAATGATGACATATAAATGGTAAGAAAGTATTTTCCCCCTTATTATGGAGTCCCAATGGCAGCATACAAAACAACTTGAATGTCAATTGACACAATGGCAGAAAAAAAGTGTCAACTAGTCCCTTGGAATAATAAATGTTAGAAGTTATATTTTAATATATCATACAACCATATCACAGAGCTAAAATACACACGTGCAGACACAGAGCAAATACTTGCATTACAAATAAAGATTTTTTAAAAATCATCTGAAGATTATAACTAAGTTTTACACACTCTTATTCTCTTCATTTTTTAAAACTTCAAGTCAACATCAACAGCAAAAAGCTTAGGACAGTTTTGTTCAAAACCAAGGAGGATTTTTCGTTTTTAGAAATCATACAATTCGAAAGACAAAAAGAATTGTAATTTGCTGTCCAGGCATAAACCACACAGCCCCTTCCTCTGGTAATGGGACAATGTAATCCCCCCATCCATTTTTTTTTCATGCCCACATTTCTGACTATTGAATCCTGTGACTTCTTACCATGAAGAGTTTTATTTCTCAAGGACTTATGGATTCTTAGCAGAGAATTTCATTTTTGATTCAGATAAGAGGGTAAAAGCTTACATAAGAGAATGTAAAAAGTTGCTGCTTTTCTTATAGGGAATTTGAATGGTTTTCTTCTTTGCTTCAAAGAAATAATCCCATAATCCTTCTCCACCACAACCACTCTCTATGTGCACACAAATCCATAGTATAGGATGAGTTCAACCTCAGTCCTTCATCTTCTTATAAAGTTGTTGAAACTCTAAAAGATTCAAAGATTCTGCCAAGTCAGCTTCAACTTCTAGTGCCCATGAGGTTCTCTTGGCAGCAATATGGAGAAATTTGACCACCATCTTCTTCCATGATAATTTTTTTAATGTTTCCAATCTAGATTATAGCCCTAGGATTTCCTAGTTGTATATGACATTTTTGAACTTCTTTAAAATCAGCTAAGGGTTGGTAAGTGCTACCAACAGTTTCAGCCTTTAAATCTTTAAAGTATTAATTGAGTGTCATACATTCCTACAGTAATTGCTAGAAGCTAGGAAGAAATGAGATAATGACTTTCTGATACCCTTTGGGTTACTCCCTGCAAGTTACAACAATGTAGAAAGAGACTGAAATTCATGAAAGCTTATGTAGCAATAACCTAGTTGGTCTTTCAGCTGCCATAAAATTCTTTGTTGATTTTCTTGCAGCAAAACATTAGTTAATATTTCTAGAAACTATTATAGATGCATAGATTATCCCAAAGTAGTCTACATATCTACAATAAACATAACAAAAAGAATCCAAACTCAGATGCTTTAGATATATACCATTTTTCTTGCTTTATTTATTTCCACATGAATAGGTACTATTACAAAGGAGGAAAGCCACATTCAAAATTATCATCTTTGTCTTCGGTCTACTCAGATAAAATTAAAAAACAATCCATTTTCCAAATTCTGGGGAAATGATGACCCTTTCAACTGGTATTTATTGGTTAATTCAACACTCTCTCTTTTGACCTTTATTTAAAAGGCAACCTGCCAATGGCTCAGACTCCTGCCAACTGCCAGAAGCTTAATTGTGGAGATTATGGTCTGTTTGTAACATAGATTATTAAAATACACTCAGACCTTTCACAGCTTTCCTCTTGATTCGGAAATAGCTTGTATACATTAGATAAAATAGATTGTACTCATTTCTCTCCTCATGTTTTTGGATCATATTCAGAGCATCTTTCATGAGCTGTGGAAAAAAAAGACACGATAAATTTACAACAGTGGCAGATGTAGAAAAACAAGGTAGTCATCCATAATATGTCATGAGATTCTTTTTTAATATTCAAGCCAAAAATATTAAGAAGATAGAAAACATAGACTCATTAGCTAACTTAAGTATATATACATTCTTATGCATTGGAGAATAATGCAACATTTCTATATTCATATAGAAAATTATAGATGTGAGGTTCTGTTTTAAACTGTGCCCTGCTTGGCAGAAGATGATTGTTCCTTATTTTAAAACACTGGTTTGCCACTCTTCTGAAAGAAGGCTGTTCAAAATCAGCCTTGATATGGGTTTAGAGGTCCCTTAGGAAAATGGTAAAATGTAACCTGGAAAACACGACAGGCAGTAGAAGCCATGTGGTAAAGCATGATCCCTTTTGCCAATTCATACATACACACAGTGCCTATCAACTCTTTTAGCCTTGCTGATAGGGGGTAGCAAATAAACAGAGAGTTCCCCCTCTCCCCAACCTGGTGTAGCTGCTAAGACTGAGACGGTGGCTGGAAACTTGCAGTAATCTCTACTATTCCATAGCAGCAACAACAACTCATCAATATCCTGCTTTGTCAGACAGTGCCATGGACCAGCTGCCTGAGAACCAGATTTTGATTGGTAGACCAAGTCAGCTGTCAAAAATGCTTACCAACCACAGCAGTGTTCGGACAGGAGGATGGTGTCATACCTGGAGATGCAGTTAAGAAAAAGGAAAGGCAGCAATTGCTTTATTTAACTTGCCATGTAGCCGCTAAATTAGGAGACCATCAACTTTGAAAACCAGAACCAAAGTTTTAGAGATGGCTTAGGAATGGGTAGTAGGGGCAGTAGATGGAGTGGGAATGTGTGGAGAGAACTCTTAACTCAGTAAAGGCCCTTAGTTTGTTTCCCAATGAAACACCAAGAGGCACGAATCTACGTAAACCAGCAATAATCTAAATAGTTTGATTATAACTTTTTTCATCTCCATCACAATGTCAAATGGCTACGTTGCTGCTGCTCAGGTGGGAAGAGGGGCCATAATCCTACACATTCATAAAATGGTAGTCCTTGACTTATGACCATAACTGAGACCAAACTTTCTGTTGCTAAGTGGAGACAGTTGTTTGGTGAATTTTGCCCCATTTTACAACCTCTCTTGCCACAGTTAAGTGAATCACTGCCGTTGTTAAGTTAGTAAAACGGTTGCTAAATGAATCTGACTTCTCCATTGTCTTTGTCAGAAAGTCACAAAGATGATCACATGACCCTAGGACACTGCAACCATCATAAATACGAACCAATTGCCAAGCATCTGAATTTTGATCACATGACCACAGGGTTGCTGCAACAGTCATGTGAAAAACAGTCATAAGTCCCTTTTTTCAGTGCTATTGTAACTTTGAATGATCACTAAATGAACTGTTGTAAGTTGAGGACTGCCAATATAAAAATGAGGATATTATTTGGCATCCTTTTCATATCCCACATTGCTCAATAAAGTGATGTATTTTTAAAAGTCGTCCATTGGCTACATCAACCCACTTTTTAATGCCTAGCAGTGTTTGCAGAAAACACGGGCAATACTGCAATTGATTATATGACGTTATCCTTTGAAAGGCAATCCTGAGAGATTGTCCTTGGAAATCACTGAAAGGGATGCCAGCATATACAAAGTTAAGGATATGAAAGAGTGATAAAAGATGGCTATAGCTTTAATAGGGCTACTTGATTTGAGCTAGATGGTGAAAAAAGATGAGAAAAACTCTTAATGTTTTCCTGCCATCCAATGGTCTTCAGGATTTTTTTCAGCTCTGATCTGGAACCCTAATGATGCTAAGACCTGATGATGGAAGAGAAGGCTTTGGAGTCCTGAAGTTTGGAGGACTAAGCATAGAATGTAATGTAGTGCTCAAAGAGATTGCTTCACAAGGTCATCTCTCATTATGCTAGTGGAAGTGGTGGACAACCAGATTTTCTCTGCCAGCAGACACAACATCCATGTGGCATAAAGCTAACACAGTGAAAAATTTACCAGCTGCCAGATCCAGGGCAGATATTTAGGTTCTCTAAGGCAAGGCTTAGCATGCCGTCAGATGTGGTTGTTACCACTATCTCCTTTGTAATTGATCAATAGCCTACATTAATAGAGAATAAATTGAGCAAAAGTTAATCCCTAATAATTTCAGTGTGTTCTGCTATTTAGCCCCAAAAACCTAATTAAACCCAACTGATATTGGTGATTCCCCCGCCCCTGTGAACTGCAAACCTTAAGAATATCCAACAATGCAGCATGGAGTGCATGAAAATTAGTCGGATCAGACAGAAGAAGAAGAATTTCTTGCTCAAAAATATGATCAGCGTACAACTTTGCTGCTCAGTTAAGGGGTCTATGCTCCCTTCCCCTCCTCCACGACAGGCAGATTCTGCTTGTGCTGAGACACCTGCCTACTTCACACAGTCACATGCTAGTGCAATACTCTCTCCTTGTTTAAATTGGCTAGCAGACCAATTTAAGTGTCTCCATTACTGAGTGGTAAAAGCAAAAACCATTCCTTTGTAATGGGAAATGAGGCTTTCTAAAGTTAAAGATTGGTGATCATTTTTTTCTCAAACAGCTCAAATAATGGTCATCATTACCAACCATACTAAGCACAGCTTTCCCAGAATTGCTCCCCTCTGGAGGATAATGTATCTTGCCTAACCTGCAAAACTTGGTTAACTATGGGATTAAACAAAAGAGAGTAAACAAAAAAATTTCACTGGAATAAAACTGTTTAGTGTGAATCATTGGTTGAATTGTCCAGACTGAGGCACAGTTTTATCAAAATGTTAAAAACATGTTGTGATAGCATGATGTGGGATCTGTTTCTTATGTAATTAAGTGTGGCATATGACATTGAGTCACATAAATGGGTGGAGTTTGGTTGCCACATGGAAGCTACAATTGCTTATTTGCTCTCCCTGCAGACAGCAAATATTTAATGTTTCAGGGAGGAGTTAATCCATGCCTATTGATAGATGTCAGAGACTGAATCTGAATCCTGCTGCAGATAATCATGTGTTTTACCACCAAAACATGTGAGTTCACATGGTACTTTAATTTTATCCAACTCCATAGTTTTGACAAGAATGCCAGCATGAGAACCACTGCATAACATCAAAAGTGGTTCCCAACAGGCACCAGTTCCTAGCATGTCAGAAACTGAGCCTGCAAACAAGCAAGTTCCCATTCGCATTATGCAGAAAGCCCACGAAACCACGCCCCTTCCAGTTCACGAAAAAAACTCTCACCATGGAACTGGCCCCTGGTACCCAAAAGATTGGAGGTTGTTGGTCTAAAGGAAGAAGTGGAGGATCAGTAAAGATCTGGCCACATAGTAGGAAGGAGTGTGAACTGTCTGTGGACCTTATCATGACCTGCTGTAGCCTTTATTGTAATGTCTTGTGAAAAGCTATTGAGCCTTAGGAAAGATTTAGCAGCATTTTCTATAGGACCAAGAAGGCAGTTTTGATCAACCGAAAGACAACTGTTTCCACCTCTGAGCAAGATGGGCAGTTAAGAAATATGAAATATAAATAAATAAAATAAATAAACTTAAGTAAAAAAAAGTAGATAGTTGCTAACATTTTTAGGCTGAGGGTAGCAATCTTTGATGTTCCAGTTTTTTCTCAATATCTCAGGAGTCTTGTTGCACTGGTGGCCAATTGGTAGATGATAGGTTCTAAGATTCAAAGACAATAGATGCAGACCACAGTAAATACCAAACAAATTTTACTGGATATAAATTAAGAGGGTTAAATCTCTTCAGCATGTCAGGAACCTCTGGAATGATAGCAGATGGACCCCTGATCATCCGATATATAGCACCTTATGGGGCCATATGATTCATATGGCATCACTCAGAAGGCAAAAGAGACTTGCCATACTGGAGGTCATTGGTGGGAGTCAAAATACGTATGCTGGATTGTATGGCCAGTGTGCATTCTTGGCAGTGGCAAGCAGTGGCAGGAGCAGTGACAGCTTAATGTTTGTATGACACTGTGGTATGTGGCTTATTATTTTCAAATTTGGCCTTGGACTTGAAAAATTCCCTTGAAAGACTGCCTCCTGATTGATTCTCTGCACTACCTCCTGATTGTTTCCTTCATAGCATTTTTCTCCTCATCCCCCAAGTTCAACCTTACATACCATTATAAGTCCTTCTAGACCCAAAAGTCCTGCTCAAGGATCAGGTGGCAATTGTGGTTGGTTGAATCTTTACGTAGCTTTGTGTTGTATGTCAGTTGTATGTCAGTTGCATCTCTTGTGGACCATGGCCTGGCAATGGATTGTTTTGATGTGTTCTACAAGGGGCTGCTCTTTAAAAGCATCCAAAAGCTTCAGCTGGTACAGAGTATAGCTGCTCAGAGAGATATGTATGCCCCACTAGGGCACATTACACCTATTTTCCATGAGTTTCATTGTCTGACAATTTGCTTCAGAGTGCAATTCAAGGCACTAAAGGTTTTGACCTTTAAACCCTACATGGCATAGGAGCAAGTAATTTGAAGAACCATTTCTCCCCAATTGCATTTACTCATCCTACCAGGTCAAGCAGGAGGAGTATGCCGAGGGCCCCATCTACAAAGAAGCTCTATCTGGCAGATGATGTGCCTTTTCTGCTGTAGCCCCTTCTGTCTGAAACATGATTCCCCATCCCCTGCAGATAAGGTTTGTCCCATCTCTGTTACCCTTCCAGGAGACCCTTAAAATATCTTTTTTTACCAGACCCAGAAGTGTTTCTGTATCAGATTAAGTGATGTTTGTTCTCCCACTTTCTTGAATTTTACCTATTTATTTTATGTTTACTTTATCAGTTTATTTTATTTATTTTTGATTGTTTTTAAGATAGTTGTGGAGTTTTTAACTGTTGCTGTGTTGTACTCTGGCCCAGAGTTTCATGTTTGTGAGATGGGCATCTCTATAAATACACTAAATAAATAAATCTGTAGCATCTTTCTGAGTCTTCAGGTCTATACCAATGTTCACAGTGTCAAGATCTTCTACTAAAATGAGCATCGCAATATCATGACAAAACCTCAATTCAACATCAAACACAGGTACTAAAATCACGTGGTTTGCATTGTGAGGTCATGATATATTCCTAATTTATACACCTTACCCATGGAGAGTTATGCTTTGGTTCTATCCCTGTCAGCAATACCTATGCCTGTGCTGGTTCTAACTTCATTTTCTTCAATAAAATCACAGAGTGACTCATAACAAACCTAGAAACTTCCCCAACTCATCCCAGGAGCTCATAGAATCATCAAACGAGTGAATCCAGTCCAGTTTTGGGAGTAATGAAGATCATGTTCTTAGAAACAACATCTGTCTGTAGCAGTAATCATTTTGTTGGACTAACTTGTTTACATATTGCTCAGGAGAAATTTCCTCAGATAACTTCTTTCTGACTTTTTCTATATCAGTACAAGCATTTGTTTGGTTCCCCCAAAGACAAATGGAATAAACCTTCAATATCATTTACATTTGCTTCTGGAATTTCCCTTAGGCCCATGCTGCTCATAGAGGTTTTGATGAAATATATTGTATAGACCAGCCTACTTTGTTGTAAAGTCAACCGGTATGTAACAAAATATTCTTCCTTTAAGCATTAGAAAAAGATGCTTCTTGTCAAATGGAAAGTCTGATGCACAGCCGAGTAATAAAAATATTCTTCCAATCCAAATATCAATCTATAGTATTAGACACATGTGATTTAATGATCCAGCTGCTAATAATATCAGAAATGAAAACTACAAATAATTCACAGGCAAACAGAAAAGTAGATTTCAAGCAGAGTCACATACTGAGTTGAATTGGAGATTACAATATCACTTTCTATGTCAGTATTTCTCAACCTGGCAACTTTAAAAGATGTGGACTTCAACTCTCAAAATTCCCCAGTCAGCATATTGAGTAGGGAATTCTGGGAGTTGAAGTCCACATCTCTTAAAATTACCAGGGTTGAGCAACACTGTTCTATGTTGAGCAAAAGTAATCAAGAGCTAGGATTTTAGCTGATGGTGAAGGCCATAAGCACAACAAAGATGAGGGTGGTTTTCAGCGAGACTTATAAACCACAGCAGCATTCAACTATCTTATGATACCGTGTGGAAGAAGGATCTGCTTTACAAACTGAGTCACACTATTCCCTGTAAAATCCTCTATCTCCTAATAAACAAAATGCTTAGCAACAGATCCTTTCATATCATTATGAGGGACAATGTTAGTAAGTTAAGAAGACTCAACAATGGCCTTCCATGAGGTTCTGTAATGGCACCCACACTGTTCAATCTTTATATCTCATATATACCAGCTACATGGGGATGTAAATTTGCATATGCTGATGACCTGGCCTAACTGAGCAAAATAAAAACATGGAGGTATTGGACTGCCTCCTCTCTGAGAACCTGAAGACCCTGAGGAAATTCTTTGCTGACTCAAGAGTTATACCCAGTGTCAGCAAAATTGTGACTACCTGTTTCCATCTCAACAAAAGCTCATCAAAGTCATCCCAAAGGTCTACCTGTATAACAACATACCGCCTTATGACACCCACCCTAAATACCTAAGTAACTCTCCTATAAGAAACACCTAGAGAACATGTCCGCTAAAGTCAACAACAGGAACAATTTATTCCAGAAGCTAAGAGGATCACGATAGGGAACCTCAATCTTTACTCTCAGAATATCAGTACTAGGGTTGGTCTTCTCCACAGCTGAATACTACACT
>JANHFO010007833.1:334657-345433 GCA_032468095.1 Pareas carinatus
ACATAGCTCCTTCTTATATGATTGTTCTTAATTGGCACACCAGCAGCCACTTCTACAAATGTATGCGCTACTGTTGCAACAATTACAATTTAAAAATCAAGGAAATTTCTCTATCAAATCTTTCAGGCTAATTTTACTGCTGAGCATTTAATTAAATACTGAGTAACTTTGAAGTGGTAGGGTTGGATACATTTGCTGCCACAATTAGTATGGCAGCACCTCATATATATATATATCAAAGATGTGCCCACTTTGACCCAGAATCAAGCAGACTCATTAGAAGTCCCTTCTTGATCTTGCTTCTTCTTGGAAAGGCACCGTTTCCTCCCACCAGGTTCACCACCATCATTATCCCAAAAGATAGCTGGTGACATTTGAAAATTGACGTTAAAGAACTAGTTTGAAAATCTTTGGAGATAAAGGTATCGTTTCTTTTGCATAAAAGCCTTCAAGACTCTCAAGTTTCAGTGGTGATTCTGCTTTAGTCATTTTTGCTTTTACATGTCAATTCTGGGGAGGTGATTTTCATTATCAATTTAGAATCAGAAGACATATGATTCGTCAGTGAACTGGTGGAGCATAGTCTGCAATTCTAATGCTCTTTAGACTGGACTATAGTCTAAAGTATATATTGTACATACTTATAGTCATAAGCTGTGCCATTTGATATCTTGCAACCAGAAATGGACAGCTTAAAACTGCAATCAGAGCTAGGGCCATCAAGGGCCATCATGGTTTGATGTTGCTTTCTTTTGTCTATTGACATTTAAATTGTCTTTGCATTCCCATGATTTTTTACCACTGCATTTCTGAGGGAAAGAGATCTAATGGATGATGTTCTGAATAGATGGCAGATGTCTGTGACCCTTTCTGCCAGGGATGCTAAAAACCAGATCACTTATCCTTCATCTGTGAACAGCATGAAAAATCCTCATTGACCAAAAGCAATTCTGATCAATTCTGCTTTCTGCTTCACTCTCTTAAATCATGGAAAGTATTCTTTGCAATGAGTAATTCAATGCCTGGATATGTTTCTTTGCTAAAGTATATACAACTTGCAGAGTTGGATCAGCCATGATTGATTGGAATGGGCTTGGGAAATGAGTTTTTCTTAAAACTAACAAAAGAGATTAATTAGTATTTTAAAGTTCATATTCTCAACAATGCCATTAGGATTTTCTAGCCATAGCAAATGTAGATACCCCCTCTGAGTAAGTTAGTAAAATGGGAACATGAAATCATTGCTCCTTTTAGCTAAGACATGGCCAAGGGAGCAGCCAACTGAGGCCAAACCTCAGTTCTTGTGCTGCTGCTGTTAGGAACATCTGAGTGGAAACAGTGACAAAGCAGGCTGGACCTAAGTTTGGTTTAAATTTGGATTTTAAACTTTAAACTTAAAAGTTTGGGTTTGAGTTCTAGTAATTTGGAGGGGGAATTGATTCTCCTGATTTGGATACTTCTCTAAACGAGGAAATAAGCAATCATTGTTCTTTTATGATTTCTTCCTGGCTGTATTTGATTTTGTCTCATCATCTATTATGATTGATCCTGTTCTACTTTTTTCTAAAATTCCAGGTTGCTTTATTCGTTCATTATCTGGGCAGAAAGATACTAACAGCAGTTTGTCCAAAGAGAAATATTCCACAGCAAAACAGATTCTGAGAACAAAATGATGATTTCTATCATTGTAATGGGGCCTGTCACATGGATTTGCCAAAACCATGGGGTACAGTAGTTGAGAAGACCAAGCTCATACATCTGATACAAGAATATATTTTTGTTTATAAAAACATCAAAATTCTAAACTGTATCCAAAATTCCATTGAATGTGAAATCTTCGCTTCGAACCAATGGAAACAATCGTATGTGTTCCTTCCTGCTAACTCCTTCACAAACTCCTTCCCGCTAATGTATGTCACTAGCGGTATTGCAAGCAGATGCGCTTTGCCTATTTCTTTTCAATGCACTGCCTTTGTCATACCTCAGACTGCAGCTGAAAATTGTTTGTCTAGCAGTTCTGGTAGGTTTGTTTCAATAACTCTTATGAGAGAGCAGGCAGGATATCAAGGCAGCTTTATTGCCTTTTGTTCTACTTACACTAGCAATTCTCCAGTGATTCAATATTATGAAATGCCATAACTGGGCTTTGGTATCTATTGTAAGATGCATCTTCTCACCCTTTTCACAGCAAGGGGCTAGGTGCTTCTAAAACATTAGATAGTAGGAGATGGTTGGCTGATTTAGAATCAGAGAAAACAGGGCTGAGAGACTCGGTTATATGTTGACAGGCATGGGATTAGCTAGGAAGACACACAAACAGGAATATGAAGCATTTCGCTCTTGCTTCTGGACAAGCTTTATTGCTGTTAATGTTTTTAACCTTAAAAATGTAAAGCCATTGTTCCTCTGGAGCACCTTCTCTAGGACCATAGAACTTGCCAAAGGTCAGAAATAAATTTAATTCTCAGAATTAAAGTTGGCCTCCATCTTCCCATCACATGAGTAAGGAGAGTGGGTTGAGAATAAAAGGTATGGCAGTGAATTGTCTATTTAATTTTTCTGTTATTTGTCCCATCGTGCCTGCATTTTGCTGGCTAATTGAATGAACATCATCTCCCTTTGCTGAAACTTTGTAAAAAATAAGCGGTACCAAATTTACGATCTTTTCTCTGGTAACAAAAACAAAAGGACATTGAAAATATGTTCATTTAAAAATGCTGTTCTATGCCATTAAGTCCATGGGACCATTCTCATGAAGGTGATTGAATAAAAAATATTTTTTGCAAGCACAGATAAATAAAGATTAACTGTATAGAATAACACACTTGTATAAAGTAATCAGTGGAACAGCTTGCCTTTAGAAATTGTGGGTGCTCCATTACTCAAGGCTTTTAAGAAGAGACTGAACAGCCATTGTCTGGAATGGTATAGCATCTCCAGCTTGAGCAGGTGGTTGGACTAGAAGACCTCCAAGGTCCCTTCCAACTCTTTTATTCTGTTACTTCAGTGTGGACTTTAGTACATGACACTAAATGTGAAAGACTCCAAAAAATAAACTGAGCAACCTCTCCATCTCCATATTCCCATATATCAGTGCTCCACAGTTTGTAGGGACAACTGTACCTCCTTCTCCCCTTCACCATTTATTACTTAACTACATAGTCAGTATTGTTGTGTCTGGAGGGAGGGCATTGCCAAGCGTGGGAATGCCCAGTGCCCTGATTGGCAGGCTGCCACCCTAACATGGATATATAGGGAGCAGCCCGCCGGCTGGGCACCATTCTTGTACCTGACCACTGTGACTAATAAAGATCTAACACTGGTGACGAGGTGGGCCCACGGAACCACAGGCAAACAGACACCGCAGAAGAGAGCAATTGGACGCCATCGCAGAGCCAGACGCTATCGCTGAGCCAGACGCGATCAACCGAAGCAGCTCACACCAATCGCTAAACAGACACAATCAAGCCCAAGCAGCTTGCACTGAACAGGCCAGAGCAAACCAACGCCAAGCAGCCAAACAGCGCAAAATTCGAATTCTGCTACAATGGCCACCCACATGCAATCCCTGATCCCATTCGATCTGATCAGCAAAACCTGGGACGGATTCATGGCACGCTACGAGTGTTACATACACTCAAACAATCTCACCGAAGATCGGATGTAAGAATGAGGACCACCTTTCTAAATCTGGCCGGAAAAGTTGTTTTTGACACGGCCAGAATTATCACGGTGCCAAACCCAGTCTTTTCCATACCATGGAAAGACCTGAAGGCTGCACTGCAGAAATGCTTCGCCTCAACCCCGGCCAAACCCGTGCAAAGATTCACACTGTGGAACTGAATGCAACAGCATGGGGAATGCGCCACAGCATATGTCACAGCCATCCGTCACCTGGGAGCACTCTGTGACTACACCGAGGGCCTGGATGAGGTGCTCCTGGACCAATTCGTATGGGTCCTCAGGGACAAGAAGCTCCAAAAGAAACTCATGGGGAACCACCGGATCACGCTGGATGACGTCATTGACGAGGCCCTCCTGGCAGAGTCTCAAAATATGGCATCCTCCGTCCAGGCAAGGATACTGGAAAAAGAACTGGCCCCAAAGATCGAGTCCACCACAACAGCAAGAGGGACTCCAGCTATAGCAGCACCAGCAGCGAGAAGGTTCACCGCACACACAGGCAGTCAGAAAAATCCAGCCACAAATGTCCCGGGTGTGGAGGCAACCACACCAGAGCTGCCTATCTTTTCCGCGATCAATATTGCCACAAGTGTGGAAAGAGGGGACACATCGGGAAGGTCTGCCGCTCGTTAGACTCCTCACCCTGCTGGCGACATCACAGACACTCCAGCAACTCGGACACCAAGAGCTGGAAACAGTCCCGAGACCGCAAAGACCGCCACGACACCAGATGCAGGGAGAAGAAGACCCACCAGACCAGAGTTGCCCGCAAGAGTGATGACACCACCACCAAATTCAAAGTAACCGTACGACTCTGGCAAACGTCCTACCGGATGGAGGTGGACACTGGATCGGCGGTCACCCTGATCACATGGAGAGACCTGCACGTGGTGAATCCAAAACAGTACCTGAAGGACCTGAAATCATCATCCATGGCATAAAGGACTACCAGTCCCCATACTTGGAAGAGCAATGGTGCTGGTCACCTTCAGGGACTTCTAGGGGCTTCTGGACATAACGGTCACCCGAGATGACCTACCTACATTGTTGGGGTTGGACTGGTTTGGGAAGTTGGGTATTGGGCTGATGGAAATCCACAGGATCAGGGAGGAGGGAATCGACAGCCTCATTCGTGATTTCCAGGACATTGTCAGCAGCGAGCTCGGCAAGTATAAAGGGACCCCAATCACATTCAGTCTAGACCCCACAGTAAGCCCCATTAGGTTAAAGCCACGGAGGGTGCCCTTTGCACTCAAACCGCGAGTGGACGCAGAGCTGGACAAGCTCATAGCCCAAGGGGTCCTAGAGCCCATCAACCATGCACAATGGGAAACACCCATAGTCACCCCCCTTAAGAGCGACGGCTCAATCCGCATTTGCGCAGATTACAAGTGCACGCTCAACAAAGCCTTGCAGCACAGTGCCTGTCCCGTTCCAGTGATCCAGCATCTGCTACACTCTCTGGGGCCAGGCAGAGTCTTTGCAAAACTCGTCCTGGCCCAAGCCTACCAGCAACTCCCGATGGATAAAGTCACCACGAAAGCCCAGACCATCGTAACACACCGGGGTGCATTCAAATGCAACCGGTTACAGTTTGGGGTCAGTGTGGCCCTGGGGATCTTCCAGAGCATCATAGAAAGATTGCTCCTCAAGATTCCTGGGGTTGTGCCCTACTTTGACGACGTGCCCATCACAGCGGAGCATGAGCCCCAACTCCTTCACAGACTAAGGGCAATCCTCACTGCATTCAGAGCAGCCGGACTACACCTGAAGAGAGAGAAGCATAGAATAGGAGTCAGCGAGGTGGATTTCCTTGGCTACAAAATAGACGGCCAAGGCATTCACCCCACGTCAGACAAAGTTAGGGCGATACGGGAGGGACCCAAACCCCAAAACCGACAAGAGCTCCAAGCATTCCTTGGACTCCTCAATTTCTACAATGCCTTCCTAAAAGGCAAGGCCACTGTAGCCGACCCACTGCACAAGCTGTTGGCCAAAAACACACCCACGATCTAACAAGTATAAATATTTCAAGGATTTCTATACTGTTTATTATTATTTTAGGATTTAGAAACAAAGATTTTCATTTTTCAATTCAGGTGATGATATTGCCATTTGGATATAAATTAAACACTGAAGAGAAAGAAGAGACTGAACATTCCATAGTTCTGTGGCTCTTCCTGGTATAAAGGAGTAGAAAGAAAGTTGTATACTGCACAATATGAATTTCTGAGGGGAAAAAACATTTTCCCCACATAAAAATCAATCTAGGGTGTCCTTCCGTCTGTTGCACTTTTATAACAGGATGAGCAGAAACATCCATTTTTCAGTTTGCCACTTGCCCTTTCAGTTTGTCCCATCTTATTTGTTCCACCTAATTGTTACTTTTCTTCTGCTTATATCTTGTTGGTTCACAAAAGATTTTGTTTGCAATTGTTCTTTCAATAGAGGACGCTTAAAAAACGGGGAAAATTGGTTTCAATTTTTATTGTCAGAGGTTACTTTTCTTTGCTTAATTTAACTTCTTCAATGTTTTCTGATTTCTGTATTGAAAAACACTCATGTTCATGATATGATATTCATAGAGTTCATCAATGTGTGGCATGCATGATACCTCCTCACTAAAAAGCTGGTATTTAAAAGGCAACTCTCTTTGCATTCACATTATTTAATTTCTATAAAGAATCCGGCTCATGGTCATCTTGGGGGAAAACAGCAATTGTTTTCCTTTTCTCTCTCTTCCTTCCCCCAATTATATTGAGGAGGATAGTTAGAAATTTGTGATTAATTAAGCAGCATAGGGATTTGTGTTATTTTCTGGTTTCAGCTTTAGCTCAGGTAACACAAAATAGAAATAAAATACAATAGTATTGGGGTGATTGAAGAACATATGAAAGATGTCACAAAGTCAGAAATAGTGTGACATCAAGTTTTTGTTTTTCAAGCACCCAACTGCTACATTTTTCTCATGTCTCGGAGATGCTACTAAAACTCTCATAGTATTTCTGCTTCTGAGAAAGAGAACTAGTACAAAGCACTGAATACTTGGAACAGTCTGCAATATTCTGTTTTCCCTTCGCTAAAGGATGCCTTGTAAAATCACTGTGGGTAGACGCTATAGTCCTCAGTGGCAGAACAAAATCCATGTCTTAACTGTCTTTCTCCTCATCATTTTGCCATTCCCTTTATGTAAACAAGGGAGAAATATAGCAAATTTTGAAGCTTCATTAACTTCATCTTCCTTCTCATCTGAACCGCATGCAAAACCTTAGGGGATTCAGATGTTGACCTTACATTATTTGAACCTTTCCCCAAAGACTTCTAAATACGTGTAGACATGGAAATGAATGGATCCCAATAAACAAGTGTAAGTATGCACTTTTCCTGCATATGCATACTTTTAGCGTGTCATTATTTTTTAGACAATTGTATTGCAAAAGTCTTAAAAGTAGGAAGAGAAAAAGATGTGCATCCTGGATTAATTTAGGAAGCATGGATTTATTCGGTCCTTATTCCGACACAATCCTAATGAAAATAATTTCAGTGTTTGAATGCAATCTACATTTTAGAAAAATAGTTTACAGTCACTTGGCTTTAGCACCTCTTCCCTCTTTTGGTGCAACTGCTGGATTTGATGACACTGTTTTGATACCAGCTCTGCAGACATCCATTAGAACTGAAGAAGCAATGTACTATTTATGAACAGGGATAGTGCAATCATTGGCTCTATCTATTCTACCCAAACAATGCAGCTATTTATCAAGTGATTAGACTGTAGTAACATACTGAGATTTTACTAGCCTATTTTCTCTCGGATCTTAAAAAGATTTTACTGCCTCAAGTTTGGCAGTGTGATTTCTAATAATTTTGATTTTATTACATTATCATATTGTTTAGATTTATCTCCATGTTTTGCATAAGATTCAAATTGTGGCTCGATTTATAAAGCGAGAAATATTCATCTTGGTCAAAAATCACATTAAGGTAATTATCTTGCCCTTTTGGCAGATACTTTTGTTTGCAACATATTGAAAAGACTTGTTTTCTTCAACTACTTATTTTTGAAGTTAAATTAGCTATATTTTTTCCCCATTTAATGGAAGCGTCATCTCTCTTCCTGTCTCTGTCTCTTTGCACATTGTGTTTCTCATCTGCTTTTTCCTGGAAAACCTTGCACAATTTCTCAATTCAATAGTTCTATTTATTTCTGTATAAAACAATTATTTTTGTAGCCATGCATAATTTGTGATCCAGCAAGTTTCAATAGAGCTCCAAAGTGTGTATATTCATAATAATCTTACTGTCAAGTGACTGGGATTTACTGAAGTGGCAAAATAAAAATACTTTCTGGGTGACTAATGTGTGTGTGTGTGTGTGTGTGTGTATCCCACCTCACACATATATTTTACATGTGTGTATATTTCCTACCCCCAACACATGCACACATATAATACACAAAAACACACCTCCCTCTTCATATATATATGACTTAATTTGAACAGAGCGATCATCTCACGCTGAAACCATTGCTATAACATGTCAATTTCAACAATGGAATAAGATGAATTTTTTCTTTTTAAAATTCACCCTAATGCAAGATTATGGAAGAACATAGAGTGTGCAAAATGAAAATAGTTTGGGAATGGGATTTTGTAGTGTGGGCATCGCTCAGCAAGCAGAAGTAAAAACTTGATTGTAGCTACTGAAGGTGTGATTTCCTTGCAAGGTTTCCTTTCCTATTTTCAAAGTGGCTAAAGCTGCACTCTCTTTGGAAACTTTTCTGAAGGCACAGGAGCTTTAGACACATGTAGGAAACATTTTCCAGAGAAGCTGAGTCTGAAAAGAAGGGAGCAAAGGCAGCAAAGTCCTAGGCACAAAAGCACTTGGAAAGAAGTAACTGAGCAAAATAAATGCTTGCTGTGGAATGAAGTAATGCTTGCTCTCTTCCTTGCTGGAGTGCATGTGGGGCTAGGAAGAGAAGGCAGCTGGGCAAATGAATGTTTGCTGGTACTGGCTGAAGTTTCCCAGGCATGACAAGCAGCTGGAGAGCCAGGAAATTCTGAGGCTGCTTGCTGTCTCACAAGGAAGGGTACAGGGTGGCCAAAAGGGAGGACATAGGTAGATGGAAGGAAATGGGGGCAGTCCATTAACATATTGAGCTTGGGATTGAGAACCACAAGCCAGGAATGGGTTGAATTGTGAAAGGTACTCACTTAAAGATCTGTGATTCTCGGTTAATAATCTCAATGAGGAGAGCTGGTGTTGCTGACATAGGTTGGTGCATCACATGACATGTCACTTTATGACCGCACTTTTCCAATTGGAAAAGACTGCCATTACTTATAGGGAATCCCAAGTCTAGATATATAGAAAACTTTAGGGAATAATTTAATTAACATCTTATTCAGCTTGTTATTTAATTTTCCACTGGAGGAAAGCAATCTGTCTTCTCTCTTTCCAGTTCTATGGTGAAAAGAAAAGAGCCAAGTTGATTTTGAGACACCAGACTAGAAATCAGGAAACTGTGATTTCTGAAAAGCTACATCCGTTGAATTTGTCTCTACTCCATTATTAAAGCCATAGGAGTTCCTTCAGGTTAGAAGTTGACCAGAAGTTGCTCTCCTTTCTGTAATAAGAGGTTAGCCGCCCTGTTCTTTATTTTACATGGCACAGCCTTATACTTACACAAAAGAATGCATAGCGTTTTCCAGTAAATGCAGTAAATAACCCATGTCATCTATATATCTAAGCCTTTACCAGGAGAAAAAAAGAATCGTACAAACCCATCTAAAAACAAATCTTAAAGTGCTATAATAATACTTGAATGACATGTCTCTTAAGCTGTTTACAGCTGACAGACTAAGCAAAGTGCCTTCACAATGAAGGCTATGGAGCGACTTGACAGTCTTGCTTAGTTCATATCTGAAAGGCTAAATAAAAGTCATAATTTCACCAGGTGCTGAATTGTGCCCTCTGAAAGGACATCCTGTTAAGAAAATAACATGTGGACCTCCTTCCCCCTTGTTGTCTTTGGGCCTCTAAGTGATATACTTGGAAAAAAGTCCCATAATTGTCTGTGAATACGTATCATTTAGGAGAGCTGAGAAGAAAGAGAACCAAGTCACAGTGACTGTAAGTGTTCACTCTCCATAATTTAAGGACACACAGACAGCATGTGGTGGGCTGATCTTGATGGAAAGTACAAAGAACAAACAAAGAAGACATCCATATTCTCCTCAGAAGATAATAGAAGATGTTTTTCAAAATATTGAGAATGAAAAGGAAGGGACAATTTGGTAGACAGAAAACACACTGTAAGAATAGAAATAGGAAAATAGACTGTCCTTTCAAGTAATTCTAAGGGAGAAACATGTGTCTGTGCTTTAATACAAGCTTAGAGAAAGAGAAGATGGCGGTAACTCATAAATCCTATTCAGGAGTTATAAAACCCATGATTTGAATTGCAGAAGAGAGCTTGCTTACAGTGAATTCCTGTCACTAAGCTTAACAGCTTCCTCGTGAGTTGGAAGCAAAAGGTAAACTTTACCCTTATGTGCTTGGAATCTGGAAAGAGATACAAGGAGAGTAACCTTTTAGCAGCCATAGGCTACAGTTGATCCAGCAACGGGCTAAGAAAATATCATACATATGAGCAGAAATAATTGATTTCCATTTTTTTCTATTTTAGAGAACAATATTTTGGGGCTTTACTCTATAAAACCATGTTGTCCATTTTAAGGTCTGTATTGTAGCTTTTCTTAATTTCTGCAAATGCAAATTATATAATCTTTTTCAGCAACATTCATTTATAGGGGTTCATGGGAGAACAACAGTGTTATTTAGAAAGTGTCTACATCTTTATCGATTAGATTGCCCACTCCTGATGTTTATCCATCAATCCATCCATCTGGGATTTTTATTTTGTAAACATCAACATATAATTGTGGTTGCTATCATTATGAATGTTATTATGTTTCTGTGGAGTATTTACTTTCATATTGGAAAAATCTATCATTGTTTAAAGTCTTACTGTCTTTAAAAATGACCAGAATCTCATGGAAATCCCATAGGATATAGCATTTTGTAATTCAT
>JANHFO010007835.1:24758-35926 GCA_032468095.1 Pareas carinatus
CAGGCTGAATTGGAGCGTTCCCGGCATCCCGCGGAGCGATCTCTCACACTTTTTGGGAGTATTTGCTCCATAAGACGTATACACTTTCCCCCCCTTTTTTGGGGGGGGGAAGTGCGTCTTATGGTGCGAAAAATACGGTATATGACTGCAAAATTGAACCCTAACTTCAATAACTGTTGTTTCAGGAGATAATATCTTTCTATTGCTTTTTTAAACAAAATAATTATTTGGTTGTTATTTAAGTGATTTGTAATAAGTTATGCATTTGTGAATTAATGATTTTTAAATGCTGTTAATTTTATCCTCCCTTTGGGTTCATATTCTTTGTAGACAAGCTTTTTCTATCCTCCTATACGGATTCAGAGGTACCTATTGGGCTGACAATTAGTAATTGGGTTCATTGTCCCCAGAAATGAGTGAGGAGATCGCTTAGGAGATCAACAAGTTTTCCATGGAGTTTGAGATAGCAGTCCTTGAGTCTGTTTACGCTAGTAAACTGGAGGGAAAGATTGAGCAGTTGACTCTAGATTCAATTCCAGCAAGACGTTTAACAGAAGTGCTGTTGCTTTTGTTACATCTGTGAGTAAAATGTTCAGTCAGAAGCTATTGCTATCAAGTTTGTAACTAGTTTATAAAATAAAAAATAAAAATGAGCAAGGAGAATATGAATATCATAGTACTCAAAGTAGCTTTGTGCAATATTGAATCCTGTGGATTTAACATATAATGAAAAGATCTTGCAGATTTATCTTCTTGCTCAGAATCTGTAAGATTTACAAATGCAATTACAACAACCTTGACAGATGCTATTTAATTAGTTCTCTAGCTCATTTTTGTGGCGAAGAAGGGCTCGTCAGTTCTGGAAGCAAATAAACAACAGTTAACGCTTAGGTGAAATCTGCTTCATTGCAGTTTCCACCCATTCATTCTAATCCTTTCTTCAAGAGTTTCTGAGAACAAGTTTCCTATCTCTCAGTTCTCATCTGATGGCCTTTCAGGTAGTTGAAAGGACTTAGTGTATTACCTTTTAACCCAAGGACAGGTAAAGTTTTGACAGCTTTTGAGTTTTGCTTACGATTGTGAAATTAAACAAATTAATCTAAAGATAGTTCCAAGTGTTTCTGTGAATGGTATTTAAAATTCTTAAATGTTTTTGATAGATCATATTTACACAGATTAAAGATGATTTGCCATTAACCAGATGGAGCCTAAGAATGAAAACATTTCCATGAAAGAATCATTATCGATTTGGTTATTTTTGCACTTTGTTTCTAGTTCTTTGCCTACAAGTAGACTTATCCGAATCCTTCGAATGCAAGACCCTGAGAGGGGACAAAAGACACTGAATTTCAGTCGTACAAATGAAGAAGTAAATGAAGATGGAGAGTGAGAACATCTCATCTGTTGTTACTAACTTGTTTTGTACTATCGAAGACACGCAGGCTATGTTCACTGCTGGTAAATCAGTGAAAGAAAGCCTTTTTTTAAAAAAAAATTACTTGTGGCCTTTCTCTCCTTATAACAGGCCTTTAATGGTACATATTTGAGTTTTATGCTCCGATTTTGTAAACCCTTTGGTGCTAGAATTGTAGCAGTCAGTATGTTCTTTCTTCTACTTTGTTGCTATGAATTACATTTACTGTATATTTCTTGCCAGAGTTTGCTATTAATAATATATTTGCTGAAAGTGAGGAATATTTCTTATTTTTATTGTTCCCAAAAGAGAGGTGAATATAAATGAAAGAAGATGAATAAATTTTATATAATACACTTACCTGTTTTTTACAATATTTTTGAATGTTACAATATCAGGTGAAAAACTAAACCCTTTACCAGTAAGTCCTGGTATCTAAATTTATATTGTTCCTTCATCACTGCAGCATACATGGTTAGACCACTTTATCGTTTGTCACTGTCTTTCAAATGCTTCTGTTATCCATTTAGTTCCTGTGGCAAATAAAATTTCAGTTGAAGGTTGGATTTGCGTATTGTGCTTAATCACTGTTTTTGAACAATGTACTGTGAGACCCTCCCTCTTTTTGGATTGTTCTCTAGGCAGCATTTCCCCTCATCTTCCAAGGTCATCCACAATTCCATTACAACCGATCTGCACCAACCCCCCACCTCCTCCAGCCTCCCATAGTTGACCCAAGCATTATTCATGCTGGCTACTGAAACTTGCCTGAATCAGATTGGAATAAGAAACTTCAGAAATAATAGTTTGTTGGGAAAGATGGCAATTTCTGAGCCTTGGGAAGTAGTTAATCTTGACAAATCTGATCTTGATCTTAGAATAAGTGATCTTAAATTGTTAAGCAATAGGTATGATTTGAGGAGAGGGAACTATGTTCAAATCCACATAGTCTTAAATCCAGTAATTTTAGTTCCACTCCAATCTAAATTAAAGGCTAGTTTACAGAATGAAAAACCCTCAATCAACTTAGTGTGGGAGTAATCAACATACGTGTGGATGTTTTCATTTTTTACTCTTGCCAGTCCCAGCCAGCATTACCAATGATGAGAGATGGGATAGCTTGTTCAAAATTGGGAAGACACAAAGTCATCCATCCTTACAGATCACCTTAATAGATGATTCATGCTGAGAAAGAGATGGGAAGGAACATAGGTTTTTTTCCTGTGGCTGTTGTCCTCTTGCTTCTCCAAGTACAGACAAGACTTTAATGGAACTTGGATATATGGCCGCAATTTGTGCTGATCATTAAACAGATCACCATGTGACTGTGCCTGATTTTATGACTTTTTCGTAGTGGTCATAAATTGTGGCAAAAGACAAATTGTGGTCATGTGACCGTGGGATAGGGCAAATGGCTACAATTGCCATCACATGCCCAGGGAGGCCATTGAAACTTTGAATCCAAGTCTTAAGTAGCTCTGGGGAGCTCCATTGTAACTCCAAAGGGATGCTAAGCAATCTCGTATGTTGAGAATTCCCTATACAACATCCTTTTAGAATGCCAAAGAACATTCCATTTTCTCAGTACAGAGGCTGCAATTCACAATACTTCCTTAATGGCCTTTGACACGAGTGGCACATGATTTGAATGTCCCTTCATTTTCAAGTATTTACTATGTTGATAGGCAATTCTGTCTTCAACTTCAAGTACACGAGGGGATTTGGAATTCCGACAGAGATGTCAGCAAGTGTTACAAAAAAATAAATGCTAAACACGTCAACCGTAGCCGAGTCTCACCTTAAAAAAACTGCTTTCCCGCTGTGTCACAAGACAGGTACCATCACTCTCACTTTAAGGAGCATGCACAACAGTGGTTTGTCTAACGATGGCCTTTTTTACATATATACACATTGCTGATGAGAACCGACCACAATGTGTTGTGATAAGGTGTAGGACAGTGGACCCAACCTTTTGGGAACCAGGGACCGGTTCCAGGGAGAAAGGGTTTTCCATGGAGCCGTGGGAGGCTGGTTTTGTGTGCTGTCTGCATCCCATGCATGGGGCTTGGCTTGTTTGTGGACCCGTTGCTGGCATGCCACGAACTAATGTCGGTTCATAGATGGGGGTTTGGGGACCCCTGATGTAGGATACTGCAATTGTCATTGAAGAATCTGCTGTTTAACAAAAGAGGCCAGAGATTTATTTTTATCTGTTTGTGGTAATTGAGGGTTGACTTTCTAGCCCTAGAAACTGTTTAAAAATTCAGCTAGTATTTCTTCAACTTTGTAATGAGTTTTCTGCATTGTTTAAAATTTCAAAATGCTACCCTGTGGTCATTTTGATTTTTTGGGTCAGGAAAATCGACTTTCCTATTATGTCCTAACTAATTTCCCTAGTAAATCAACACAAACTCTGCTATCAAAGGCAGGATTTTCCTGTCCAGTTTCCATTACATTTTGCCAAGAAACATCAAACACAAAGAAATGGAGGAGTCCTTGACTTACAACCACTCATTCAGCAACTGTTCAAATTGATGCTGTGCTGAATGAAGGGACCTATGGCTCCTGCCTGAATTTACGGTCACTACAACATTCCTGCAGTTGCAAGAACACAGTTCAGGTACTTAACCATACACCCATCTTTGTTACTGACCTTAGGGACGCTACAACGATCCCTCCACCTATCTTCCCCCATTCCAGTCCATGAATTTCTGCAGGGATCATGTGATTGCCATTTGCAACTTTTGTCAGGTGGCTTCCAACAAGCAAGTCAATGGGAGAAGCCCGATTTGCTTAATGACTGTGATTCACTTAATGATTTGCTTAACAACCGTGGTAAAAAAGATTGTAAAATCAAGTGTGACTCACGTAGCAACTATTTGCTTACCCACAGGAATTTAGATCCCCAATTGCGGTTATAAGTTGATGACTTCCTGTATACTGAAGGTTCTCTTAGGCATTCCTGCTTGATCAGAAATATTTCTGAAATATTTAAGGCCGTATTATTTATTGTTTTACCTTTAGTGATCTCTCTTTGGCGTTCTGGATTTGCATGGATAATCTTGAGAGAAAGCAGCCAAATTTTCTCCTCTCCTTCTGTTATGTGCTCTGAATACATTGTAAAAGTGGAGAGTGACAAGTCTATCCAGTCAGCAATAGACTGAAAATAAAATCATCTTGGTTCCTTATGATGATGTAACCATAGATAGCCTCCTCTGCCTCTTAGGATGGTTGAGAAGTTAAATAGTATCTCTCAACCCCTCTAATAAATTATCCTGAAACCATGAGTTATTTGGAGGTATCTTTTATTCGAGGGAAGGAGAGGAAGTAGGGAAGTTCTATTAAGTTCACTTTTATAAATTATTGTGAAATGTTCCCATAATGAGAGGCTGTAGAATTTAAACAGTCATATTTTATTTACCAATTTTGGAATATAGTGGAAGTACTGGATTTTGTCCATTAGTTTTAGATTAGATGAGAATCCATATTCTAAAAGGGAATCCACACAAGAGAGAAATACAGTTAGGAAATCTATTAATACTGGATTAGATTTCTGCCTGTTCTGAACTGATTTAGACTTGTTCTCACGAATGAAGGCAAATATACATGTCCCAGGATAATGTTGTAGGATCCAGTCTTGGTCAGTCACTGGGACCAATCAACAGGAGGGCTGATTTAACACCAGCCTATCAAGGACTTCGAAGGAGAGAGCTGGGCAGCATTAGCAATCAACAGTTAATGACTTAAAAGCCAGCCATTAACACATCCCAATCAACATCTAAAAAGCCACCCCCAACAAGCACAATAAATACCACACACAGAACAGCATACACTGCTAGAGAGAAGTTCCCTGAAGATGGCCTCCAGCACAAGTCTGAAAGCTCGGAAGACCAACCCGGATTGGATCCCGCAATTATCTTGCTCTTATCACCTACCATCTAATCTACCAGTTAGATTATTATCATATACAGTATATTGTGGGAAGTGTCTTTCAAATGCTCAAGTCATTTAAACAGGTCTAGATCTTGGCTGTATGGGTTCAAATGAGAGCTATCAAGGTCTATACTGCCTCATAGGTGGTGGCCCCTCTGATATCACCTGGAGGTGTTAGCACTTCCTTGAAGCCCCAGGTTCTTTGAACTGAGAACCTTGGACTTCACGCGAAGCCACTGAATCACTTTTGTACATCTGGGTTCACTTGACCATGGTTCCTTTGGCCTGATGTTTAGGACAATAAATGACAACATTGGAAATGTTGTCATTTACCTGCATTTTAACATGGCAGGAGTTTCCAGGAGATGCTTTTCAACTCAATGTGCCTTAGCATATACTCCCACACAGAATAACAGATTTGGAAGGGACCTTGGAGGTCTTCTAGTCCAACACTCTGCTCAGGCAGGAAACCCTAGACCATTTCTATACTATACACTTTTGTGGAAGCAGCTCATACTTTCAGAGACAAAGCTAGTAAACTATGCAGTGGATTTCTTTGCATCGATTGAGTTAGCTTCTGCATTCCATGGTAATACTAAAACTATAGTAGTGATTGCTATTCAGCTTTTCTTAGTAAGATAACGGTAACAATAGAAAATCCATTTAGGAAACTAGCTTTGCATTTTTTTCCAATGTTTCCCTTTGACCTGTTTCCAAGATTTTGCTAATGCATATCTTGGAAAAGCAAACTTGGGAACCCAGCTGTGATTTCTTCCAATATTATTTTTCTCAAGAAAGGACACCTTTCGAATAATAGTAATTACAGGATCAACAGTTCAGTTGAACTGGTGTGCTTTGATTTTTTTGAGATTTAATGTTTGTTATAGTCCCTTCGGCTTTGGAAATGTGACTTAGCTGATTTTATTAGGAATGACTTCTGAGATCAAATGCCTTTGAACTTGTGGTTTCAGCTGCCGTCTTTAGAAACTATTCTAGAATAAATAGAATTAGAATTTATTGACCAAATGTGTCTGGACGTACAAGGAATTTGTCTCTGGTGTACATGCTCTATACTTACATATAATTACATATACTTCTACATATTAAAACTGGAACTCTACAACCTTTTGCTGGAGCTCAAGTGTTTTGATGTTCCTGAAATGTCCTGTTTTAATTGCAACTCTATGAGCGATACAAGAACGCGACCCAGAGAATCAACTGACTTTCATTACAGTTTCTAGGCATTATGAAAGGCTGACGTTAGCCCTTTGCGGAAGACCAGACTAGAAAACCAAAGTTATGAATGCTAAAACTACTTTTATTATATGGTTACAGTAACAGAATCTTGTAAGTCTGAATACACTTCTCCCTCCCTCTTTCTTGGTGATAACTAGGGAGGGTCATATCTGAGACATTTTTTTCAAATTACATTTCCGTTTTGGACTCAAATTTCTTTTATCTGACTATTGCCTTGGTTGCAGCTTTTCCTTCTGTTCCTCAAAGTGATTCCTCCTGCCCATTACACCTGCAATGGAAAATGGTTGGAGCTGAGTTCTGTAAACATCTGGGTGAAGCCCCCATACATACATGGAAGCTCCACTGAGAAATATTTGGCTATCAAATAGCACTCATCACCCATTTAATTCCAGTGCTAGCAGCAAAGTACCTGTGTAAAAAGAAACACATGAGAAGTCAAATGTTATAAATTTATTTGGGGACATTGATTTCAACCTTTTTTTGGAAGCTTGTGAAAATTTCAAGCAGAAATTAATACACACCCAATAAAAACAGTTTAAACTTCCAGTAAAACAACATTGAAAATCTGTTTCCCCCTTATTTCTCTACTCTATATTTGTTCGTTTGTTTAGCTTCCAGCTATGAGAACACTTTAGTGGGATTAGCCTTTTAAAAAAGTGTTTTATCTTATGCTTCATTCCTCTGACATGAGCCTCTTTTTTTTCTCAAATGAATGATGCAAATGAGGTAAGAATTAAGGCAAACCTAAAAGTCATGCAAATGAAATACATTTATATCCACCGACAAAACAAGCACATGGCTGGATCAGACTCCTAAAGCTGCCTTCAGTCTGTCCACTACGACTATACAGCAGAATGGTGACATACTTGCTAACGAACAGTTACACTACCATGGGGGGGGTTTCAGAGTCACTAACATTATCCAGTTTAAGAAGACATATAGCTAGCATCAGTAAAACTTGAACAATAAATAGTATAGTTCACTGCAGCACGGTATCGCTGCATAGGCATCAGAGGAAAAAGGACTTATGAAATGACATTGCACACATCACACTGTGGCATAGTTTTGTTTTATAACAGATATTTTTTTTTAGAATTCTTTAGCAATTGACATTCTCATGCACACAAGTGTTTCAAACACAAGAAGCAAGTCCATTGATAGATAGTCCAAGCAATTTTTGTGTGTGTGTTTGTTTGTGTGTGTGTGTTTGTGAATGTGTTGTATAGATAGCTGCAAACTGAATGGAACATTTAAACTTCTGTGCAGTCCATGAAAGCATTTTATATACAGGCTCATTTCTGAATGTCACATTGCAGGAGTAATACAATGGAAGGGTCGCTCTTTGCGGCTTCTTTGAATTCATCCAACGTAATCTGATCATCTTTGTTCTTATCCATTTTGCTGAAAATCTTGTCTACGCGTTGCTCTGGTGTGAGGCCATCTTCATTCATTTTCATCATTATTACAGTGCCCACCATTTTATAAATGGCCTTGAGAGAGAAAAAAATGAATTTCATGAGATATGGCAAAATTGATCAGTTGAAACAATGACAGAGCGATGCTGCAGTTCTTTACTAAGAGATAAGAGTCAGCTGAATTCAGAATCATAATCAGAATTTATTTTGCCAGGTATGTCAGAATACACAAGGAATTTGTCTTCGGTGTACATGCTCAATACCTACCACATACAATTGATTGTGATTACAATCAAAGATACACTCATAATCATTTGTGTATATAAGCATAATCATGCTCATTGGTATATATAGGCATAGTCATTGCAGATATAGGCATAATCAATTGTATATATGAGCATAAGATCCATTCATAGTCATAAAGTACATTCATCTTGTCATATACGTACGTATAAGCTACAATCGACAAACTGCGACCTTAATCATGAATGCAATTCACAACCATAAGTACATTCATCATGTCATCATGTTATAAAGTACAAGCATCATGTCACAAAACACATTTCAAAACACATTCGGCAGGGTTTATTCCCTGGGTAGTGAATATTGGATTGCACTTTAAGCATCAACTCTTATCATCTGACCTGATTTAAGTCTGACAGTTACATGTAGATCAAACAGAATGTTGAACATATGCTACCAGTGACAGTACAATATACTGCGAAAGTCTAAGTTACACCAAGAGATTATACGTTCTGATTTTCTTTCTTTTTTAAAAATCTGTTTCATTGCTTCCTTAAATTAGGGAGAACTTTAAGTCAGCATTTTGCAAAAAGAAAAGAAAAGGGGGGGGGTCTGTGCATTTGGGACTATTCACTTATCTTTACTTCTTACAAGACAGCTTTGTGGAGCTAAATCTTGTCAAAAACAAGCAAGCCGTCAATATTAAGAATAGAGGGCAGATTCTGTCACCATACCAACAGCGTCACTGCTAGAGTGAACGACATTCTTCCGCCTCTCTAGGAGAAAATGAAATGACTCACTCAAGGACACTGCTGTATTGAGGCTTAAGATTTAGATCTGGGGTAAGGAAACTACGCCCTAACTCTTTTACTCATTCATGCATAAGGACCTAATATTGCCACTGCTACTTACTTACTAAAGAAGACGCTGTGGTCCCCCTTTCAGTTGACATATCAATTTAGGTAGTCCTTGGTTAGTGACAGTAACTGCGACCAGATATTCCATTGTCTCTTATGATGTAGTTTTTCGGACAATGTACCTCATGTAATCATTTCCCACGAAACAACTTTGATTTCCTTACTCTGGCCCTCCAAATGTTGGAATACTACTACATCTAGTAGCCATGGTGAAGGATATCGAGAGAGGCAATTCCACAGAGTCTGTGGATGTACCAGTTCCCTCCCTATGGCACAGATTATACGGTCAGCTGGCAATCTCATCACTGACAGTTAAAACCTCTGTTTACATAGTCCCAGGCATTTATAAAGCCACCCATTCTATTTCACCACTGGCCTATTTCTGCCATCTTTAATCATGAAACCCCTTAAGGTGGTCAAACATAAAAAAGAAAAATCACCAAAGCGGAACATTTGGTTTCTCGCTCGCGTTAGAAAATAATGGGATACTGGAAACTGGCTTACCTCGATAATTTCCAGCATCTCCACCCTGGTGATTTTACCGTCTCCATCCAAGTCGTACATATTGAAGGCCCAGTTTAATTTCTGTTCGAAGCTACCCCTTGAAGTGATGGAGAGTGCGCAGATGAACTCCCTGAAGTCAATGGTGCCATCGCCATTTTTATCAAAGGTTCTGAAAGCATGTTGGGCAAACTTGGAAGCATCCCCGTAGGGGAAAAACTACAAAATTAAACAAAGAAGAAAGTATTAGCTGACCACACAAACCTTCGCTTTTTGTTCAGATGTCCAATTTAAGAATGTGTTTTTAAGACTGAGCTCTGAGCGCCTTGACCTGACAGAAATATTTGGCTTTCTTAGTATTCCCATCTTTTGCACATTGAATGCCATCGTCACCCAATTGACATTTATAAAATTATATTCAGGTCCAAGACTCTAGCCTTCGGTTCCTTTGAAGATGACATCTGGGCTTGCATTCTTCCAAGTGCCTGCAGAATTTATAATATTGTAAATCAAACTAGATTAGCTATTTCCAGTTGCTGTCAAGACTGCCAGGAAACCCGAGACATATCGGCCTTCAGGGCTTTTCTTTCTTCTCCCGTTTCTTGCTTTAGCTATAAATTCTAATAACCATGAAAATTGTCCATTTATTAAATGAAGACAAAGTGCATCTGCATGACCTTTCATAGCATTGAATTTCATGGATGCCTTTGTACTGTTAACCGGAGAAGAAAAACATGCAGCTACTTTTTTTTTGGTAATTTCAGCTTATCCAGGATCAATTTCCCATTCTATTACATTTTAAATATCAAGAACAACTGAGGCCTTTGACATCGGTTTGATATTTATGGGAAGCGCATCTTTTAAAATGTAACCAGAATTTCTGTTGATAAGCGAGGTAGTCGTTAGGTGAGGGGCGCTTGAATTTTTTGACCTGTTTTTTGCCGTGGTTAAATGAATCACATGGTTCTTAAGCGAATCTGGCTCTCCTAACTGACTTTGCTGGTCAGAAGCTGGCTGGGAAGGACAAAAATGGTGATCACATGATCCTGGGACACTGCAACCATATGTGATGGTTGTAAATGTGAGGATCGGTTGTAAGTCACTCTTTTCAGCATCACTGTAACTTTGAACATATGTTAAAGGAATGAGAAGAGCAACAAAGATGAGTAGGGAGCTGGAGGCTAAATATATATAAAGAGCAATTACTGGAATCGGGTATGCCTAGTTTAATGAAAAGAAGGACTAGGCGGGATATGATAGCAGTGTCCCAAAATCTAAAGGATTTACCACAAAGAAGAGGGAGTCAAGCTATTCTCCAAGGACCATAAGGCAGGACGAGAAGCAACAAATGGAAACTAATTAAGGAAAGGAACAACCCAGAATTAAGGAGGATTTTCCTGACAGTGAGGACAATTAACCAGTGGAACGGCCTGCCTTCAGAAGTTGTGAACACTCCAACACTAGACGTTTTTAGGAAGAGATTGGAGA
>JANHFO010007836.1:0-16785 GCA_032468095.1 Pareas carinatus
CCCTGGTGGCCTGCCTAGATCTGGCAGCCCACCAGTGGGCCAGGTCCCACAGGTTGGTGACCACTGCTTTAAATCATAGGTGTCAAACTGGTGGCACACAGGCTGGATATGATCCACGGTTTATCTTTATCCAGCCCATGGGCCAGACTTGGCGGCAAGCAGGGTGTTCCCTGGAGGTGGCAGGCTGGCACAGGTGGCCGTTTTGGGGTATGGAAGGGTTATTGGTGGTTGTAGGGGGATCGGCGGGGGCCGTGGTTGGGTTTGAGGGGGTCTGCAGGGGCATCCAAGGCAGTTTGGTGGGGGTGTCCGGGCAGGGCATGGGAGGTCCACAGAGGGGAGCCCGGGCAGTGGCACATTATGAAATTGGGCTGACACCCTTGCTTTAAATCTTTAAATTGTACTTAGAAGCTAATCGGAAGTCAATGCTCATGAGAGTTGTCATTTGTGGCTCATAGTCAACTCCTGTGAGCAGCCAAAACATCACATTTTGTGTCACCTGAAGTTTCCAGGTGCTCCTTAAAGACAGCCCCTTGTTAAGTACATTGCTGTAATCTAAACAGGTGGTGACAAAGGCATGAGCATTGTAATCAGATCCCCTTGTCTCAAGTAAGGGTGCTTCTAACCCATTAGCAGGAGCTGGACATTTAGTTTACCTTGACTGGTCTTGATTAAGTTGAGTGAATGAATGGGGAATTCCAGGATACTTTGCTAGTTTAGAAAGTAAAATTAAACAACAACAAAGCCATTTCATATGAACACAATTAAAAGAAACACCTCCATATTGTTTGGTGGACACAATGACTAAGATTTAAATGCATTAGCTATTACATTTTTGTATGTTGGTAATTTTATGTATGTTGGAATTTCATTAATTTATCATCTTTAGTATTTTTAATTTGTTTGTTTGTTTGCTTGCTTGCTTGTTTGTTTAATTTATATGCTGTCCCTCTCACTATCAAATGATTCTGGGCAACTGTATGTTTTTGTGAGCCACCCTAAAGGTTTGATAACATATAGATTTGATAGATAAATACATAAAAATAAATTCAGAGTATCATTGTTTTGATGCATTAAGATTAACCATGTCAGTATTATCTCAGATTGATTAGGCTTACTTTGTTAAATGTACTTTTTAATAAGATCTCTAAATTTAATCTCAAGTTAAAAGGTAAATCCTATGCACACTCCTTGAAGAAAGGAGTGTTTACTTATTTCAAAGTAAGCATCCCTAAAGTGGGTAGCAACTAACTAATCTAAAATCATATTGACTTGTAGTGTTGCACAGGAACAATGAGAAGTAAACAAATAGTCAAATGATATAATCAGGTAAGTGAGCAAGATGTCAGGCTCCTTCAGCCTTTAAATGGGTGTTTGTTAATGCAAGATTGTAGTTGGGTGGAGGCCTGGGTATCTACAGTGTATTCTAGTATTAGCATTTTTTTTAAAAGTTGAGATATTCTTAGACTGCCCTTTGAATTGGTAGATTTTAAAATAATTTTAGTTGTATATATGTGTGGGTATCTTTTTTAATAATAAGTATACTTGATTCAGAGTGTTAAGTATTAGAATTCAGTCTTTGCAATTCCTTTGTATGCTTCCAGATTCATGAATCTGTTAAGAATCCCCTAGTTGTTATAAATTTATTGTACAGCTTTAACCTTCATTTTATTATACATAGGTTTCTTGCTGGCACCACCATCCCCCTTTCATTTCTTTTTACTGTAACTTTAATGAAGCATTTATGGTAAGTTCATTTCAGTAGCAATCATTTCCCTACAAAGTGGGAATTCAGTGCAGAATTGTATATTAATTTCTCTTTATAGTAAATGAAAAAAAATCCAAATATGCAACTCCAGAAAACTGAATTGTGTTCCTCTATTACTTATTCAATGCATTGGAAAAACAGAATTTAAAAAGACAGAATAGAATGGATAAAGGTTACTAAATGTAGATTTTGAATTTTACTTAATGATCTGAACATTTATTGCTATAAAATAAATTCACTGTTTGAAGATTATGGTGGAAATATAAAATTAACATTTTAATTGATTTAGAGTAGAAGCATTCATTTTGCATATTTTACCCTTTTTTCAATATAGCCAAGTTTTTCAATAGCTGAGATGAATTCTCTTTGAATTTTTTTTGTCATTTGCAATTGTTAATTCAGTACAGTGCTGTTGAATGCTGTTTTTAATAGATGCTGAAGGTATTCAAATGTGACAACACCTTAGAAAATGCTGGCATGAAGTATCAAAATGTGATATATCAGGCATGCACATATATCTATATCAATATTGATATGGATATCAATATGTAGATAGTTATATAAATCTATCATTCAAAGCAATTAGTATGGATTTGTACAAATCTAAAAATGTGTCTGAATTGGGCTCAGGGTAATTAAAGCATTGATGCTTGTCTAGAACCATTCTTTTAGTTTCCCACACTTCCTATTGTTGACTCATTTTTGAGCATTGTAGAAGCTCTAGGGACCATAGGTAGTCTGATGGAAATCTTTCTTAGAAAAAAATTGTTCACTGAGGTGATAATCATAGTCTGATTTAACTTCCAACTTCACATGAGAGAGGTTGCAAAAAAACCAACAACAGTAGTTACCGAATTATTTTTGCACCCCCCAATTATGCTATAAACAATGAATGAATGAATGAATGAATGATTAGTGATACATGCTCCATCGTGAGTAGCAATAAAAGAAAGTATCAAAAATATGAATTCACTGTAATTAATATGGAAAGCAAAATATTCACCGACCAGACTTCCAAGGCACCTGGCTCCCCTTCTCCGATTTCATCCTTCTGCATTATGTGAAAATAGGTGGTCATTTCATCTCCCAAGGCTTGAAGGACTCAGGTTAATATGGATTCCTAGTCAAATAGTACCCCAATGTTTCTGCATACTTTTAAAATATGTCACCATCTACTTCATTTTATTATACTGAATGGGCAAGATTGGTTGCCAGAATACTGACCAGAAAACCAAGAGTCATTTCCTAAATGGAAATGATTGTGCCTGTAGCAAAAGAGATATAGCTCACTTACTGCAGATCACATATATCTCCCTCTAATATTTGCATATCCAGTGAATTACTTTCATGAAAGATGGAATAGATAATTATCCCAAAGTTTCTGATTGTCTTAGCAGCAATTCAGGACATTTTATAGATTTTTGTTTTCTTATTTCAAGATTTTCCCTTGCTATTCAGCCTCAAACACTTTCAAATAGCAAAGAAAAATTAAAATGACAATGACAATAATGGAACGCAAAAATGTATATTGTCAGTGATTAGGACTGTGATTTAGGAGTTGTAGTTTGGTAGATTCATGTCTTAATCTTTGCTTAATAACAAAGTTTACAAGCTAGTCAATATTTCCTCTGATGGGCCTACTTGACAAAGAAGTTATTAGGAATATTTCTATCATTGCTGTGGTGGGATATTTTTATATATTCCGAAAAAAATTCCTAAAAATATATAGGATTGAAAATGTATTTTACAGTGAGAGGAACATTTTGTATATGCAAATAGGAACACAAATGTGTTAGTACATTTTGATGAACTCCTAAATTATTCTAAGTATTGACAATTCGTTATTCTATCTGGATGTAACTCAGATTACATGGATTTTGTCTTTACCAAAACTGATAAATGTAACTTAATGCAACTTCCTCCTCTTCAATTCACTGAATAAAAATTCAGCTTGAAAGGACTCTTAGAAACCAGTCAGCTACTGCCATTACATCTTTTTTAATTTTCCTATCTAATACTTGCAGAAGTGAGCATATTCCCCCAGATGCCTACCAAAACAAGTCAGCTTCATTTCCTTAGGAAAGAATTGGCTGTGGTCCTAAGGCAGACCTGCTGACCAACTGAAAGTCACAACTGTTGTGGCGGTCAGCCAGAAGGGTCACTCTCTTCCTAAACAGAAGAGAGAAGCAGAGAAGCAGATGGGAGATTTGGGGATCTGGCATAAACTCATAACACTGTAGTGAGCATAAATGAAAACTGGCTGTGAAGAGTCTGCAGTGGTACACATATCTGTTTGATCAGAATTAGAACAAGTAAATGAAATATGCAGAAACCAGCAGACCTGTTTTTTTAATCCTTGAAGTTATCGTATCAATACAAATTAAAGGAGTTTGTTTT
Organism: Pareas carinatus; assembly: GCA_032468095.1. Classification (NCBI taxonomy): domain Eukaryota; kingdom Metazoa; phylum Chordata; class Lepidosauria; order Squamata; family Pareidae; genus Pareas; species Pareas carinatus. The sequence goes on from JANHFO010007836.1 coordinate 4,163, forward strand.
GAGATAAACATGCAGGTGTTTATATTTATAAACCCTAAAAGATTTTTTGATGTTTTTAACGTTGCTGAAATCCTAATGAAGTCCTGCATTGCCATCTAGAGCAATGTGGCTGCATTGTATAATTGCAATACTTCCTTTTACAATTTCAGACTAGCACTTTTTTTCCTAAACAAAATGGGGCTGTGTGGCCGTAATCCATTAATTAAGGTCGGTAGTTAGTGACATCAAAAGGTTATTTTACTCCTAGTTTCAACTTTAAAAATTGTCAGATGTGAAAAGAGAATTGTCATTAAGAAATTGGTTGGGTTTTTTGACAGTTAGAAATAACAGATGCATGTTAAAAGGTAAAATTGTCAGTTTTTCCATGGCCCCAGAGGGTGCATTCTCTTGATGACTGGTTCAGAATATTTCATGAAGTAAATGTCAAACTTGTCAAGCCTGTCACTATGAAAATGATCCATGTTGCAAGGGTCTCTTTTCCTTGGGAAACTAACAGCTGCTTTATCACTAAATAGATGCAGTGACAGGAGCCTCCCATGTATCATAGGAAATTGATATTTACTTGTAATATCCAGTACTAAAGAAGTGTTCCAGTCCTATTTGCATTCTCATCCTGGGCTACATTATAGGGTTATTCCATAATGCATTCCAAAAGGAGGGAGACAGGGGAAAGACCCTTGTGTGGAAAGCTCAGTGTACTTTCCCTGCTGATTTAACTGTTGGGGCTGACTTAGCTCAGAGGCTATTGCCCTTTGACTGCATTTTCCTTCAGCTTGGCACCTTATGTTAGAGAGGTAGAAAATCCTCCATCATGAAAAGGAAAGGACAAAAAGCAAGAGTATGGAATCTTTCTTTTCTGGAAAATAAATTCCTTTAAGTTCTTCAGTAAGAAAAAGAATGAATAGAAAATTCATATAGAATATTCAAGAATATTCAAGAATATTCTATATGGGCTTACTTTCATGTCTGGTGTTTTTAATAAAACAGCTGGAAGAACTCCAAGCACACACACCCTATACAATTTTTATAGTTAATGTTGCATTTCTACATTTTTCATTTAAAATTAGAAACATGTTTTAAAATATTTCAACATTTTTTGTTTTTATTCCTCCTATGCACTGATAACATTGATATCTGTTGTTTTAGTTCAATATTTCATATCTCGCTTTACATTGTCTGCATCTTTTCCTCAAGATGTTTCTTTGTTATTGCTGTTGTTATTGTTATTACAAGAAGAGCATATTTTCTAAGTCTCTAAAGCAGAAGGTTTTCTATATGAGAATTTGGAGAATCTCATCCCATTGTAAAATGGCCAGTAACTAGCATCTGAATTCATGCCTTATTTTATTTTATTTTATTTTATTTTATTTTTGTGAGAAATGTTTGCTGTAGAAACAACTGTGACAGGTACCAACTGGGTATTGCTTTTGACGTGATTGATGATAAATGATAGAAATATCCCTCCTAGATTTTCTGCTATGCTGTGACTCTTGTAAATTACATTTGGGACTTCTTTATAAAATGATCCTTGAAGCCTGATTGTTCCCTGATGTCTAGTTGCAGCATGACAGGAACCATATTGCCATATATTTTTCAAAGCACCAGCAACCATACTATTATCCTGCACAATATTGCTTGCTTTATATAATGATTTAATTTTAATCATTAGAATTTTTGTTTTTGCTTTTTTAAATCCTGGGAGATCTACTCTTGAGTTTTTTTAATTTTTTAAAAAAATCATAATAGCTTGAAAGGCTGTGAATCCATACCTCATATGTAGCACAGGAAACTTTTTCTGAAATAAGTTTTACTTTTAAGCAGTGAAATTAAATTTTCACTTTTTATTGTTCTGTTTCTAAAATGTGAAAATAAGGTTAGGGGGACCTTTCATATCTCCACTATATTTAATTACCTTTCATTTCCAATTTCACATTCTTATAAAATCAGTTATCAAAATGAGATCTATCATAGTATATTGATGCACTTGAAAGAAAAAAATTAGGAAAAAGTACATGTCTGATTAAAAAGGCCATTGTCAAAAAAAATCAAGAGTCTGATAGCACCTTTTCTGATCAACCATTTTTTTTAAAAAACATAAGATTTTGTGAGCTGCTGTTCACTTTATCAGAAACATAAAGGCCAGTGTATAGATTAAGATATGGTCTTTTCAGACATTTGGGTACAATTGAGTTACAGGCTTCCATAACTACATCTCATATGTGATTTTGTGTTACCAAATTTGACGCAAAGACTCTGAAATATTTGGTTGTTTTCTTTCAATTATCCAAACTTATTTTTCTTGTAAAACCTGATAATACTGTATATCTCTACCACCCTCTATATAACTAAAATTATTTGGTTTTACTTGCTTACCTAGTATAGTAATGTTTATTATGTGACATATGCCTTATGATGATTTACACAAAAAGGTAAATTATAGATATGCTTTGTTACACATATTTCTACAATTGGATTCTTACTAGCATTATGAATTGATTGATGATGTATGGTCTATATATAGAATTATCTTTTAGTTCCTGGAGAGATAATTATCTGACATTTCATTCTTCAAAACTACATCTTGTCACCTCCTATAAAGAAAGGAATTTGTCTTCTATAAAATGGAAAGTTGAAAGAGAATGTTTACATCTATCTGATTGATTCAGATTGATCTTCCTTTTTTCTTTTTGTTCTTCCTATTGGTCTCTTCAAGTTTGTCAGCACAGGGATACAAGCAGTTTCACATTAGAAACTTTCCATTACATTTTGCACTATTTTTATAGATTTATTTTAAAAATGTTTATGTAAAATTCTACAGATTTTTCTGTCTGAAGGAAATGTAAAGATATATTTTGATTCTGTAATCAAGGGGTTTTTATCACATTTGTGAAACATTTTTAAATTCATGAACATGGCTAGCCATAATATTTTTTATTCTATATATCTTTAAAGGATTAGCTTCATTGATGATTGCAAAGAATATTTTTAATTATTTCAGAAAAAGCATGTATACAGTTTCTTTTTCATGTAGATTATATTCCTTTTTAAATATGTTTTCCTTTATATTAAAATACGTATCTCTATTAGTATAGTGTTGACATAGTGTTTTTAAATGTTTGAATTCCAGTATTTGGAATTTGGTATTTTTGTTTTAATGATGAAAATGGTTGTTTTTATGTGTTTTATGTCTGAGTCTTTTGAAACTGTAGTAAGATTTTAATCAATATCTCAATGAACACATCAGCTTCCAAAGCATTTAGAGTCTGGATGCTGGATGGAGAGTGATGCTCAACTTGTATCTTCAGAATTCTCCATAGGTGTTTGATTGAGTTCAGATCAGGAGACATACATGGCCACTGAATCACTTCCACCCTATTCTTCAGAAATGTAGTAGTGGCCTTATATATGTGTTTTGGGTTATTATCCTGTTGGAAAAGCACACAACCACCAAAGGCATGGAGTGATGGTAGCATCTTCTCTTTCAATATAGAGAACTATATCTGGATTCATGATACCATCAGTGAAATGTAGCTCCCCAACACCAGCAGCACTCATGCAACCTCACAGAAGGACACTGTCACTACTCTCAACACTTGTGCAATTTCTCTTCCACATAGTGCCATTGCTGATAGCATGAAATGGGAAAGGTTTTTCTTTATTAAAGACATTGTAGATCCTTAAACTTTTCCTTTAGTAAAATCTCTTAATTCACCATTTATATGATTATATAAAACTCATTTGATAGAAGAATACATTGGAACAACTATAACAGTTCCCTACAGTTGTCATATAGAACAAGTGTCTAGCATCTTCTTGTTAAAACAATCTTATTTACGAAAATGAAGACATACATAAGTGCCAGTGAACAGGCATCCTTACTTTAAAAAAAGTTCTCAAGATTTTGATATATTTTAATTTGAATCTATATTAGTAGACATCAGGAAAAACATATAGTATGACCAGGACCAGTTAGCACTTTTATTTATTTATTTTTTTGAGAAAATACCTTTGATGTAACCTATCTATGCATTCAAATATAAAAATATAAGACTAGCAGATAATAGAAGTAATACTTTCAATAGTAATAATGACCAATAGCCTAAAAACTAAGATTATAAATATCAGAGAGTGATTCTCTCTCATTCCAAGTCTTTGACAGAAAAAGATATTGATTTATTAGAGTCATCTAAATTAACACTTCTCCTGCAAGATTTTCCATTTATGGTTTTAACTAAACATTCATAAATATTTATTTCATTGCATGATCGGTTTGATAGTAAATGCAATACTATATACTGTAAGTGAACAGATCCTACACATTAAATCTTGTTCATGTAGGTTCCTCTAGTATGTGGAGTTTTATTGAACATAATATAAAGCAAATATATGAAACACATTAAAATACATTAATGCAAATAACATTAAACATGTCTAAACTTCAGTCTGTTCAGCATCATTCCTTTATAATTAGCTTAAATAGCCCATTTAGCTGAAAGTTCAAACATTGCTAATGGCTTTAGAAGAGCATTAAATACTGCTAAATATTTTATATACAAAATAACGAGTGCTTCTAAACATGCCATTGAAAAGTTATCTAGAACTTCATTAAACTCTTAAGCTATATGTTATGTAGTTATTTGTATGCATATAACACATACATTTATTTATACAGAAGAAATGTAATTATTATCTTATTCAAATTAACAAGCAGTGAATTAAAACTTGCTGAGTATGCAACTTTGCTAGTTTCTGGCATTTGTTTGAAGAATATTGAATCCTTTTTTTATTATTATAACTTTCAAGTAGATTATTTTGTAGTACTTTTTATAACATCAGTTTTAATCTTGTGGTTAGATTATTACTTAGATTTACTACTTAGTCCATATTATTTTATCATAAGTATTTCAGATTTAGTTATATTTTCATTGCCTGAAATGGTATTTTAAAACTATAGAACTATGTTCACAATTATCTAGTCAAGATCTCTTCATGCTGCAGTTGGCTTGGGGGATTGTTTCTGAATTATATGAACTAGTTACACAATTAATTCTTTGGAGGCCACCATTTAGCATTGAATACAAGATACTATGCATTCTTATGAATGTTGACATTGTGATGTCACTTCATTTATTTGGGATGTTCCAGAGAAGCTTGGCATGAATTATGATCTTAACTCCTAGAATATTGTAAGCATGCCATTGCCTGACATGCTCATGTTTCCTATTTTAGACCTGACTGATCTTCAGATAACATATGGAGGTAAAAGTAATTGGAAAATTGGCAGACCTGTCATGAAACCTTACTAGATGGGACAAAAATACGATGCTGTAGCACATAAGTGTCTTTGAAGTTAAATTTATTGTCTTTTATCAATGGCGAAGAAAACATAACTGATCTTTTTAAAAAAATGACACGGTTTTTTCTCAGTGGCAGATGCTATTGAAAAGTAAATTTTATATATAATGGTATTTCTTGCATTTTAAAAATGATTTCCTAACATGTTGACTAGTATCTGGAAATATATATCTAATATTACATCTTCATTTAATATAGTTCCAGGTTCCTCTCAATTTTTCAAAGCCAGAGGAAATTACTTGAATATAATTTCATTACTCTATTATTTATTATTTATCTGGTAGGGCGGAATATTTATTTTAAATATCCCATTTTCATTTGTTTAAAAGGAAAATTACAAATATATTGTAGATATTGATTTTTCATAATTATACCCTCCGTCTCAACTAGTAGCAGCTTGAATAAATGAGTGGTAACCAGATTTTAGATTTTAATCTATCATTCTTTGTTAAAAGAAAAATATATCTACAATTAAAGTGCCTATTGTTCTATTTTTATCTTCATCCTGATTCTTCCTGTTTAAATAATCTTAGACTACTTTTGATCTAATTGACTTTTAAAAATCCATTTTATTCTGGTTATTAAGCATATTTGGGTGTGAGCACTTTAACTACTTGATGAATAATCGTCACCAAAACAAAGATGGGAGTAGTTAAACTTACTGTTTTCTTGCTGTATACTTATAGTTTCCTTTTGAATCAATTTTACCCATGGGTATTAGATGGCACACTATTATTCTGATAATTCCATGAAGATTCCAGGGGTAGATGTTTTAGAATTAGTATGTACTATGTGAGTTGCAGAAGATTCAGCTTCTTCCTTGTTCTTCTTAAAATCCATATGAAAACTTAGGTGTCATGCAGTATATGTTAACATTACTTTTTTATTTGATAGAGATGGTTTTTCAATACTTTTCCCATAATAATTACATTCTGACTGAAGATGAATAAACTGAAAATCTAAATTTTTCAGTTATGAAAAATTAATAACAAATATGAATGTGTTTATTCTTGGCCTTTGGTCAGTAAGGGTGGTAAAGTCTCAGCTCTTTCTGGAAAGCTATCTAACAATCTTCTTAACGGTTATCCTTTCTCTTGTAGGCATCATAGGTCAGAAGAGCTTTGCTTGGGTTACTGTGACCTTTAAGCTTGATATTTTGAGGACAAAATCATTTATATTTCCTTGAACTTAGAATTGAAGTTTGGCTAGGCAGAATCTTTTGAGATGATCAACGTCTTGGGATTTTGTGATGTCACTTGGGTTTTTTTAGAATCTATCTATTATGAGGATAGGGTAGGGTTATCTGTGAGATTTATTTTGCCACTTGTAAAATGTTACTTGCCTCTTCTGATTGATTTGAGCTACCAGGGAGAGAATGAGGCTATTTAAGGTGGCTAGTAAATATCTCTTTGAGATTGGGACTGATGTTACCAGCTCCGAAAAAAGCAGTAGTTCACCCTCTCCTTAAAGAGACCATTATTCAATCCAGTTACTATAAACAATTTACCTCTCTGAGGAAGTTTGTTAAGAAAATAACATGACAACAATTTCAAGGAACTTTTGATAAACAGTACATTATCCTTTCCTGTCTGTATTCAGATCTGGTCCTAAGACCAAAAATAAAAAAGGTTGTTTTTGTGGTGGACGTGCAGCAGATCTTAGATGGGAAATGCACCTTTCCTTGTACTGTTTGAAGTGTTAGTAAGGTTCAGTACCACCAACCATGAAAATATTTTTAGATCATCTGTTGCAGATTAAAGTCCCAGTGCTGCAGTAGTTTTACTTTGTTCTGAATATTCAATCCCCTTTCACATTAGTAGGAAAAAGGAGAATGAATGGAGTGTCCCAAGACTTGAACCTTTCTCCTATTTCTTTTAATATCTATTTGAAACAGCTTGCAGAGTCCACCCAAAGCTCAGTTCAAAATAAAGTATCAAGAAATGAAGGTTCTCGACTTTAAATCTGCTGTGGAGCTTTAAAGGAATTGCTGTGGAGGTGCCTGGAAGTTGTGAAGGAAAGGTCAGAAAACCATGAAGATGAGTTGAAGGGAATATTCAGGAGTTGTCATAAATAACAAGGAGGGAAGCATCTCGTAGCCAAAGAAAGGTGATAATGTTAGAAAGTGAGTGAATCTGGGGCAACTCTGATAAGAGGGAGGAAAAGTAAAACTCAAACAGACTTGGAAGATTTATTTTCTGTAGCCAATCTCAAATATAATATAGTTCTAGTCTTTCCGAGGAGTGAGTTTCCAAATTTGGTCTATTTTGTGCAGCTGACAAGAAGGGATGGAACGATTTTAGAGTGAATCCCAACAGAACAGAAGTATTTTGAAACTCAGATAGATAAGCCTTCAGCTGGACTTGTTGTTGAAGTACCTGTCTCCTAGCTGCATGACGACAGCCTTGCCTGCGCTGCTAGAGGTGGTAGCTGGGTTGGTGGTTGATTTCCCAGCCTGATAGTACTGGGGGACTTCAACTTAGCATCACTCGGCAAATCCTCAGATGGTGCCCAGGAGTTCATGGCGTCCATGACAACCATGGACCTGACCCAAGTAGTTGAGGGTTCAACACACGAGGTGGACACACACTTGATTTGGTATTTCTCTTGGGGCAATGGAAATATGATCTAGAATTACGGGGTATAGAGATCTCACCCTTGTCATGGTGAAATCATTTCCTGCTGAGACTGGACTTTAAGATGCCACTCACCTATCACAGGGAGGTGGAGCTGATTAAATGGTTCCACCCCAGGCGCCTAATGGACTCGGAAGAGTTTCAGAAGGAGCTTGGGGAGATAGCTGACTCCCTTGTCCACAGTCCATCCGAGACTCTAAGCTGCCTGGTATAAGGCGGCATCTGGGACATTGGATTGGATTGCGCCTTTGCGGCCTCTCAATGGCAGCAGATCCAATAATGCTCCTTGGTTTACTGAGGAGCTTAGGGAGATGAAGCGCCAGAAGAGACACCTAGAGCGACGTTGGAGGTCCAGTAAATCCGAATCTGACCGAACCCTTTTAAGAACCTTTATTTGGACTTATTTGGTGGCGTTATGGACGGCAAAATGTTCATATTTTTCTGCCCTTATTGCATCTGCAGAATCTCGCTCAGCCGCCTTGTTTAGGGTGACCCACTCCCTCCTTAGTGTTGGGGGAGCGGAAAAGCCACTATAGGGCACAGTTTCTGTCGGATAAAATTGCCCAGATTCGGATGGATCTGGACTCTGATTGGGCAGTATCAACCGAGATGACAGGGGCAGGTCTTAGTCCTATTGTGTGGGAGGAGTTTGAGCCGGTGACTCCTGAGGAAGTGGTCAAGGCTGTAGGGGCAATGAGTGCCTCCACCTTTTTACTGGACCTGTGCCCCTCCTGGCTGGTTTTGGCAAGCAGGGAGATGACATGAGGCTGGCTCCAGGCATTAATCTTGAGCGAGGGGTTCTTACCGCAACCCTTAAAGGAAGTGGTAGTAAGGCCCCTCCTCAAGAAGCCCTCCCTGGACTCAGCGGATTTAAACAACTTTTGTCCAGTCTCCAACCTACCCTTCATGGGAAAGGTTGCGGAGAAAGTGGTGGTACTTCAGCTCCTGCGGTCATTGGATGAAGCGTATTATCTGAACTCTTTTCAGTACGGCTTCAGGCCTGGCTACAGCACAGAAACTGCTTTGGTCACACTGATGGATGATCTCTGGCGAGCCCGAGATGAGGGTTACTCCTCCATCTTGGTGTTACTCAACTTCACAGTGACCTTCGATACCGTTGACCATGGTATCCTTCTGGGATGACTAAGAGAGCTGGGATTGGGAGGCACTGTATTGTGGTGGTTGTCATCCTATCTCTGTGGTCGGTCACAATCGGTGTTGATGGGAGGACAGAGGTCGACCCCTAGACCCCTCATTTACGGGGTGCCTCAGGGCTCGGTCCTCTCTCCTCTGCTTTTTAACATCTACATGAAGCCGCTGGGAGAGATCATCCGACGATTCGGGTTGAGATACCATCCAATGTTATTTACGTCATTTTACTTTTCATTTCTTCTTTTTCTTTGTACAAAATAGTTATGTGGTATCAAAATTAAAGATATTCCATTTGGAGTGCACATGTAAAGAACAAAAAAAAAATTATGCATTCCTCATTTCTCATATTACGAATTTAAATATATTTCATTAATATAGAGAACAGAAAGCAAATTTTATACATTCCTTATTTCTCATACTGTCAAATTAAAGATTTCATTATAAATGTCAAGTTTACAATTTATCCATTTCTTCATTTTCTTAATTTAGAACAAATATTAATATTTCTCATATTTTTTATAATCTCATTTTTAGCAATAATAATCTTACATTTTTATTATTTATTATGTTAGAGGTTTCATTTGACATTGTTATTTTAGCCAAAATTTCTTTCTTGTTAACTAATTATATATAGTTTAAATAATATTCATTTTTTCTGGTCAGATCATAAATTTCTCTAATTTATAGATTATTTCCTCTTATTTATGAAGTCAATTTGAATTTTGAAATATTATATTTAAGATTCAAATTTCAATTTTTACACTGTAATTTCATTTCACTTAAATTTCAATTTAAACTTTAAACTTTTCTTGTTTTTCTATTCATACATCAATTAATGCTTTTTTATTTTCCCTAAAGGTAAAAATAATCTCATCTTTTAAACTGTACATTTATTATTATTATTATTTATTTTAAAAAAAATGTATACCACCCTTCTCCCCGAAGGGCTGCCTGTGAATAGGCAGTCTTTCTTCTGTTTGTTTTAGGAGTATCTCATTTCATCCAAGCCGACTGCTGTCTGACCTGAACTTCTGGGCTGCCTCCTCTATTTTGTTACCTCTATGGGGCGACTTTTGACCTTTTGGGTCTCCAAAACAGAAAGTAATAAGACTTTGAAAATCAGAACTCCGGTTCTGCCTTCTTCAGCATGACTGGAAGCCATGCTCTCCCAGATAGCTTTGCCTTTAGTGATAAATGGAGTGCTGTTACCTCTGGTGCATAACTTGGGGGCCCTACTGAACTCCTGTTAGATCAACAATTGGAGACCACATCCTGAAAGGACTTGTGCAATTTTGCCATTATGCCCAGTAGATATTGGCAATAAAAATGTTTGCTTGAATTACTGCCATTTAGTCTACATTGTGATGCCTCTGCAACTAGCACAAGCACAGTGGTAATATAGCTTGCTTGATTACCAATAGGAATTTCAGTCCAATAAAGGAGTTGATTGTTGTCTATAATCGGTATATTACTAAAACTCTCATTGTTATGATCTTTCACTGGGCAAAATGTTGCATCATGGGGGCAACAATTTTTGAACCAAGATACCTCAGAAGTTACGGAATGTGATCAGAATCCAGGATTCATGACTTCCAAGAGAGTGAAATTTAGGAAAGTTGTGACTGTTTCAGTGTTCCTGTGATCATATTTTCATTTTCAACATTCCATGAGTTTTCCTGACAGGCTCACAATCCCTCACTTCCTGCCCCACTCAGCAGCAAGGAATTGGATCATCATGTGGAACAACAACTTTAAGGTACATGAAGAAAGACCTGGATTGTTTTATGTTACCCTTCTCAGGCACAGACATGCACTTGTATCCATATCCCATCTTTTTATGAACTCAGAGTACATGCATTGTACTCCATCATCCTATATTTCTTCACAACAACCCTATGAGATAGGTAAACTGAAAGTTATCAAGTGAGCTGTTGTGGCTACAGATACAATAGAAACTAGATCTCTCTGTTGTTATTCAAATACATTAACCACTATATATTCACCCTTGCCAATCCTATTTCACTTTTCAACTGCTTTCCTACTCTGAAACTTCATCTGCCAAAGATCAAATAGGCTGGTCTTACCCTCACCCTCAGGATGTTAAGAGATCTATTTTTAAATTGTCTCTGACAGCTTTCTACAACTCAGTAGAGAACCTGGGAGGGATTCTAAATTGTTCTGAGGCAAGAGCAATGATATATAACATTGTGATAAAAGCAAATTAAAATCAAATTGTCAATATAATTATACCATATGGAAAAAAGAGACGGGGTACTACAATCAAAAGATGACATCAAACATCCTCAAGATGTAGCAGAGAGGAGAGATGAAGAAAAGGATGAAATAACTGGATATCTCCAAAATTACAAGGAAAAGTACAGAATGAAGAGACAAGAAAAAATGCAGAAGGAAAGGAAAAATCAGTTTGTGAATATGTATTAACACTAACTACTGCAAGGGTTCCTGTACATAACAGTACCCACCTTCAACAGCAAAATCTCAATAAAGAAAGAACAAAGCAAAATGCATGGCTTGCATGATGCAATATTTCTGCTGATGTTGATGCCAGGACCAGTCTGTCCTCAGTGTCATGCATTCTTATTCCCTAAAGAAACCACCAATTTCTGCTGAATGAAGGGAAAGGTCATGGTGGGCCATTTGAAGCCTCCACCTAATGCACTTCTTTATATAAAGCAATTATGAGCCTATTGCAAACATGTTCAGGAAGAACATCAGACTGTACAACTGCCTCCTTCCAAATTACATCCTTTGGTGCCAAAGAAGTCCTTCCAATCAAAAAGATCAAATTTGAGACATGCCAAAGGCTGATATTGTCATTGATCCTGACCAGAAATCAGCATTTGAACATGAGAGATTTAATGCACAGATTGGCAGTGAAGTTATTATCATTATACCAAACAGCATTAAAACTGGACCAGCATCACAGCATACTGTTGCTAGAATGAGGAAATAGTTTGCAAATAATTTTAAAATCCCATTGATGCTGTGACAGCTTTCAATACTAACTTTTCTTTCTTCTTGGAGATGATGGCTAGTAATATCAATTCCAAATGACAACAAGAAATTAATGGCAATATGTTATGCATATTGAATAATGAAATGTGAGAATTAGTTTAATAATTTTCTAAGATCTTTATCTATTCCAACAATACATGGTTGACATGGCTGCTAAGGTTGAATGTGAGAGGCTGAGCTATATTCAAATGAATCAGGCAACCTTTTCAGACAAACACATGTACAAACATACTTACATATAATATATAGTCAAAAGGAGAAATTAAACTCATTGCATAATAACTCATTACATAATAATTCTTCCTATACTTACATTCTTTCCTTATCTACTCCTGTACCTCTTCTCTTATTTCTTCACTGATTTTATTTGTCTAGGTTCCAGCCTTCTCTCTAATCAATTTAACTAATTTTATATATCTTTACATCCATTACTTATTCTCTTCCATT
>JANHFO010007839.1:11085-23206 GCA_032468095.1 Pareas carinatus
ATTCCCACACCCCCCCCCCCCCCCGAAGATGGAGATAAGATACACCTCAGGAAACAAGGCTGGAAGGCGGAAGCTCTCTCTCAAACTTTTACCACTAAAATTCTCTTTTGCCCTCCTTCCTACACCCATATCAGAAAAACTGGTTTCCAACACACAAGAAATACCTTTCTGCAGTTTGACTGCAATGTCCCTTTGGGTGTATGTGTGTGTGGGGGGGTCACAATTTAAGTCAAGTGTTGCTTCGAGCTCTACATTATAATGATTTAGAGCTTCAGTTAATTTCTGTGATGTTTTCCCTTGAAACAACAGAAATATCGAGTTGAAAAAATAGCTATTTTTGTAGCATTGACTGTTCCAATGAAAGCCTTGTTTGTAAAAGTGTTGTTTGCAAGTATTTCTTTCCTGAATGAGATTCCTCAGGTGCAAAAATCAATACTCCTCAAATATTATGAGTTTGCTTATGCACTTCAATAAAATAGTTAGCCTTATCCAAAGAGGTTTCCTGGACTGAAATAAGTTTGAACTTTATTAGCCATATATTGTAGTTCTGGGGCTTGGCGTAAGGGAGAATCAACACTACAAATACTATTTTCCTTTTATTGTTTGAAAGAACAACATCCCAGAAATCTGATCACCAATAAATCATTATTTTTAGCCCTTTGAATATCTGTTATCTGTTTCTTTAAAAAACCATAAGGTATGAGAGCTCTGTGTGTACATGTGTGTCTTAAGCCATTTTTTTAATCACACAATATTTTAAAAGGGAAGAGCAAAAAGACATACAGCTGATCTCAAAGGCATTATCGTCTCAAATGGAGAATGGGGAGACTGCAGACCTATCCATCAGGACTTCTCACAAATGGGGTAATGCTACTTTTTGGTTGTCCACCTTTTTTCTTGACTAAACCTGCTTGATGAAAAGCTCTTGGATTTCAAAAGCTTGCAAATTTTGTAACACTTCAATAAACTAAATAAAAGTACTGTCTCCACAGAGTTTGATTTTTTCCCCCTCATGCCCAATATGGCTACTACTTTTTAAAATTATTATTAAAGCATATTTCATTTTAAAGAATTTTGTCACTTATGGAAAGAGGGCAAAATAGATTTTAAAGTAAAGATGCAGAACTGATGCAGATAATATTACAACCCAGAAGTATGCAAGAAAGAAGACGTAGGTGATGATCTATAAGGCAGGATGGATCGTTTTCATCGTCACCACCGCTACCACTGTCTTTCACTGCATTTCGTTCTTTATTCTTACTGAAGAAACCAGGGGTGGGGGTGAGGTTTTCCCCTGTCCAGTCAGGTCCAACTCTAGGGGGCAGTGGTCATCTCGGTTTCTTGACTGAGGGGGCCAGCGTTGTCTGAAGAGACTTTCCGTATTCATGTAGCCAGTATGAGTTATACACTGAAGTGGACGAAATGCTGTTGCCTTCCCACCGAAGGGGTACCTATTAATCTACTTGCATTTGCATCCTTTTGAATTATTTCCCATTATGTGTGTGAAGAGGAAAGTCAGGTTGATCTACTTCGATTCAGTTTCAAATACATTCCCAAATCTGGAAATACTTTCCCCTTTCAGACAATCACGATTAGGTATAATTTTAGGGTCAGGGTAGTCTAGTAACTGATTGGATAAAGACAATTTGTAGGAGTAAGTGAATCTGTTTCAAATCCATTTTAATTATTTCATAAAAGTCAATTAGTTCTTCATTAGCCAGCATCTGTGCTATTCTTTACCTTCCCCATATTTCAGCCAGCTATGTTATGTTAAAGATTTAAAGAATTTCTAAACTCGCAAAGATGTATAGCAGAACAAATAAAGGTGGGGAAAACAGAGCAAGGTGAAGATTCAATGGTGTCATTCATAAATCCTTATTATAACTTGCAATTATAATTTAATTTTATATTATATATAATATAAACTAAATTTACACCGTGCATTAACCCAAAATCTGCTTTGCTTTATCTAGTGGGATCTCCGAAACTGGGCACTTACAGCTTAGCGTGTTCTGCAGCTCCAGCAAATTGTGATTTATTCTGTAAACCATGGTTAGCCAAGCCATGGGTCAGCATGGTGTGAACTCAGTCCTACAAAATCTCTCTTCTGGAAGGCAGATTTGTGGGCCTGAAGGCCTGGGCTGCTCCTGTTGCTCAACAGGAGGCCCGGTGGTTTTTCTGCAGCCTTAAAGGCAAGGCCTCCAAAAAACTGAGACTCCGCAGGACCGATGGGAGAAATAGATCCATGGGCTACAGCTGCATTTAAGAGAGAGAATCTCTGGTGGGAAGTAGAATGCTGAAATTTAATAAAGAATAATTCATAGGCAGAAGGATTAACAGGGAAATTAGTTCAGATGACAAAGCAAATTTAACTTAATTAGAAAACAAAGTTAGGTGTATGGAACCAACAATTAAATACATAATTCCCATCTGCACCTGTTGGGATCATAGGGTCAAACTACATGTTACACTATCTACATGGCATGCTGCTGACTTGAGCCCTTTGGGCATTGCATAGGAAGCATCTCTGAATCATGATCTCTATGAGCAAGCCTTAAACTCTCCTTTGCTCTCTTGCTTTGAGTTCAAAGTCTTGCTCGTCTTCAGGGTGGAGGTGAAAAAGCCCCTTCCATTGGCAATACCCCTCCCCAGTCTATTATCTAGCTACAAGTACTGAGAGCTTCTGACTTCAGGCATTGATTGTATCTAATTCCAGCACCAGCATGGACTAAGTACAGTCCTAATACAACTCAAATACTTTTCTGAATCCTGAACTTATTAATTTATTAATGAGAAGGAGATTTGTACGAAAGAGAGGGGAGGGAGAGGGGGTGAGAGAGGGAGACAGGGAGAGAGGGAGAGGGAATAGGAGAGCGAGAGAGAGCTCAGATCAGGAAATCAGAAGAAAGAAATAGAATTGAGTGCATCATTGGCACATTAAAGAAATCAAGTCCCTGTTTCTGATCCTGACAAGTTGAGAAGAATGCGATAGCCGAAACCTTGAACCAAAAACATTCCTTCACTGCACTCTCACTTCTTCATATTAATCAATTAATAAACTTTCTTCTTGGGAAAGCTGAAGGAGATTGCAGAACAGACTTATCCTATGCAGCCAGAAGACAAACGTTTAGGGGGGGGCACTTCAGGGTATTATCCATGCATTTACTATAGCTGCAGAGATTTGGGCATAGTTCTACCCAAAAGTACATGAAAGCAATTGTTTTAGCTAGGCTCAATCTAATGGCAGTCAACTGAACCATTGCCCTCCCTTCTTATCTTTGTAATTATTATTATTATTTAGACTTATATACTGCTTAATAGTGCTTTACAACCCTCTCTAAGGGGTTTACAGAGTCAGAATGTTGCCCCCCAACAATCTGAGTCATCATTTTACCGTCCTCGGAAGGACGGAAGGTTGAGGCAACCTGGAGCCAGTGAGAATCGAACTGCTGAACTTGATGGCTAATGGCAGATTGCAGTCAGCAGAAATAGCCTGCAGCGCTGCTTTTAACCACTGCACCATCCTGGCTCTTAATTGTCTCTCTCTCTCACACACACACACACACACACACACACACACCAGCTCACAAACCTACAAATACCGCTTAACTTAGTCATAGACAAGATTTCTTCCATTAAAAGTTTCTGGGCTCCCACAGAAGAAAGATGGCAAAATAAAACACTGCCTGAGATCTTGGAGAATTAGTGTCAGTTATAGCAAATAGCCCAGGACGGGGCAAATCAATATCCGAAGCCGGAAATTCATTCAGGCAGACTGACGATTTTCCAACTTGCCTTCTTAGATTAACAGTTTGTCAGAACATTGAAACTCAAATACACCTAGCATCAATTTATCATTGATATTTCTTATCTCTTTGTGAAACCTTCCATTTACGGGAAGGGAGCTGAGATTCTGAACGAGTTCCATCATTTATGTGGTTTAGGTCAAAGACACTTTCAGCATTAGATTGGAATGGCTCTGAAGGACTGGGGCACCCAGCTGTGTCTGTGCACTTACACACGCATATGCCTACACCTATATGAAATCAGCCAGGCCAGTGATAAATGGAGATAAAAAACAGAGACTTACAAATTATACAGAATCATCTTTGGAGCCCTTTTTTCTCTGAATGTACTTTTTTTATTATTAAAGCAACAGAAAATACACCATGCAGAGTATTTCTTATTATTATACAGCGAATCTGCCAGACAGCTTTCCCAGCTACATCAGACAGACTTTGTGATGGCCTCCAGTTTTGCACAGTCACTAGAGTGTCGCACCATGAATTATTAAATCAGTGCTTCGTGGTAATACATAATTTCTTATCAATTATTCATGCTAATGTGTGTGTAGTTTACTTAATTGTGTTATTGACGATCAAAAGTAATTTCCTGAAAATCCTCAAGGACAGAAAATTTAATCAGCATAACTACTTTTCAGATGCAATACTGTTAAGTGTTCTTAATTTGCTCAACAGTTCACTTATTTATGTACCTTTCTGGTGGAAAAATGAGTTTAATCAAACCATTAGAATGAAGAGTTAGTGTACGTAATGGGCAAATTCACCTGAGTGATCAGTAATTATGCTGCAATGGAAGTGAAATTGCTTCTGTTTGGCAAACCGTTATGATGGCGGAACCTTTGGAAAGAAAAGAATAAGAAAACCCAAACATCACGCAATGGGGATTGGGATGATGGTGGAAAGGGGCTGGGTTCTCTTTCTTTCCAAATTGTTTACATATCATTGTTGGTCGGAAGTGCTGCCCTCGTTGCTCTCCAGATAAATGCACCATTGGCTGGAGGGGAGGAAGAGGCTGGCTGCAACCTCACGCAGGGGGAAGCTGTGTTTCCTACCGCTGCCTGCTCTCTTTTGGGAACGTAAGTGAATCAAAGGGACCAACAGAAAGGTCAAGCTGGATCAAGTGAACAGAGAATAAATAAACTTTTTGTAGTTTGAGAAAGGCGGAGTTAGATGGGATCGCTCATCCTCTGGAAAAAGACAGCCTGCAAGAGTTGTCATCATCCTAAAATAACACAGCTCAGCTTCTGCCTTTCTTCTGGAGAAGCACTCTATGCATCTGATTGGTACCTATTTGGTACCTTCCTGGTCGCCAGGTTATTTAAGGAATACAGGTATTCTCTCAGCTGGAAAAACATCTCCATTATTTATAGGGTCTCTTCCTCTCTGGTTTATCTATTCAGGGCTATAATTCTACCCATTAAAGAGGCCTTCAAGAAGGCATACATTTCTTGTACTGTAAACTGCCCTAAGAATTAGAAGGGTGCAAACTGTATTTGTGTTTGATAGCTAAGATGCAAAGGCACCATAAGTGTACACAATGGGGTCTTGAACACCAACCGATCTTTGCCAGGGCAGGAGAGAAGGCGCACCTTCACATTAATAGCTGACTCCCACAAAAAAGGGGGTGTAAGCACAAATGGTTTCAGAAGACATCCCGAGAGGACTTAAGACAATGCAGGAGTCAGATCTGGAAAAACTGCAGCACCACAGCATCTAAATAATTACAATCATGAATCAAACTTTGGTTGAAGGCAATCGTTCCAGTGGCTTTTCTTCCTCCTGCTCTGTAGACAAGAAGGATGTTTGCCTTAAGCCCCTCAAGGTGTGACCTTGAAGCAGAAGTAGCTATGTTAGTGTGAAATTTACAGTTTGCTGCAGCGCGAATTTGAAGGAATTGAAAAAGGGTTCTTGCTATAGGAAGCCCCCAGACTAAGAATGCAGAGCAAGGTCTCTTCGTCAAAGAGGTGGTTTGAGAATTGATTCATTTGCAAAACACTTTCAGTTGTAATCCTATAGCCACTTACCTAGAAGGAAACTCCACCAAATTCAGTGAAACTTATTTCTGGAAAGAGGTCTACAGAACTGTACTGTCAATGATCCAAAACCAGATATCATTTACAATCTGGTCTAAGGTGTTTGCTATTCCAAATGTTTTAAACCTTTTTTTAAAAAAATGTCCCTCCACCCATAAAACCTTTCAAAAAGATTACACTATAAATGCATGGGCTGAGATCATCACCCAAATGTTCATTGACTAGACCAGAGATCTCCAACCTTGATCCCTTTAAAGCTTGTGAACTTCAACTCCCAGAATTCTCCAGCCAGCTATAGCCTTAAAGGGACCAAGGTTGGAGATCTCTGGACTAGACATTTACTAGATACCACTGCTGAAGCCCTTGCTGTTCTAAGTTCCAGAAAGAAGGAAGATGGTTTCATGAACCTACCATGCAGATTCAATATGTTTCTTGTAAGTTTCTCTCGTGGGCATGGACAGTAATTCAGTATCATTGGTACAATAAGGCTAAGCCTATTAGCAGGTCTGTTATTGGCTTTCCTTTTTGTACATTGCAGGTCATTGCGTCTGCGCCTGGTCAACCAGTACATCGAGGCCTCCTAAACAGTGCTTATAATGTTCTCATAATCTCAGGTTCTGCCGTCTGAAATGCCAGCATGTTTCTGTGCAGTTTTTCTTTAATGGAGGAGGGTCACCGGTGCAACATGTAGAAGAAGCATTGGGAGACGTCCTTCCATCCTCTTCCACAGGCAAAATCCCCTGATCTAATTCCACTTTAAACTGAGCTAACGGCAGAAGGTGCCAACCAATTTAGTGAGAACGATAAGGAACCTTATCGAGGGGAGTGAAGGTATCGTTCAGAGAGGGTCAAAACCAGTGACATGTGGCTGATTTGCAGCAACCAAGTCTTCTCCTGGTTGCAGAACAGCCCAAGGAGTTGAACTTTAATTTGGCTTTGGAGGGTGTGAGGGGGTCCCCGTGCTATGGAAGGTGGGCTCTCAAACGCTCTTCTCGCTTTCCTTGTTCTCCATGGTCAAAGGGGGCTTGTTGTCCAAGACACTCTCAGAGGCCGACTTTGACCCAGAAGCTGGGCTAGGGCTGGGGCTGCCAGAGGCCAGGAGGTTGGCTGACTGCAACACAGCTTCCGAATGCTCTCGTGCCTTCATGCGCAGGGCTGCCACGCTAGCAGTGCGGTTGCTCTGACAGCCATACGTGGGGAGGAAAGAGAGGCCCATGTGGTCAGGGACACAGCAGGAGCACAGAGGGCTACCTGGGGGAAGAGAAAAAGATGAAACAAAAAAAACCACACCCTGACAGGATGATCACAAGCTAGAGCTAGAGTGGACTGGCCCTGCAGCACACATCTCTTGAAGCGTGCCAGAAGAAGCAGCAGGACCTTGTCCAGTTGCAGACAATTTCAAATAAGAGAAACCCACAGGCTGAATCCCAATCTGACAGAAACCATAGCTTCAATGGAATGGGAAACCTTTGCAAAGCAGGGACAGGGACCACTGCTATCAAGGAAATTTTGAAGCCCTTCGTAGTCCATGTGGAGGACTGTCCAGCAGGACCTGTAAGGTCTGGGTTACAGCTGCCCTCGGCCTAGCTGAGTTTCAGAGCTGGGAATCGGATTTTGCCCCTTCGTCCCCACATCCTAAACATGCCACACCAAAACGTAGGGCCTTCCTTCACTCCAAAACCTTTACCCCAAATAAGGAGGACCTTATTGGGGCACATAATCTGGCCCAGTCCTGGATTCAGTTCTTCTCGCTCGATGACGAACCTGAAAGACCACCTGCTTTTGGCTACAGCTTAAGACAGGGAAACAATATGGTAACATGCCAGGGACAGATAGGAAATGTTAAAATGAGGGAAAGGTTCATTTAAAATCAATCACAATGAGTATTCAGAATAAACTACAGTGTGCCGTAAGTACGCGAGTCCAAGATCTCTCTGCTGAATTTCATCAGGACAGAAGCAAGAAGTAAGGAAGCAAATTTCTCACCGTAAGAAAAAAATTTGCTGACGGCGAGAACAATTAACCAGTGGAACAATTTGCCTTCAGAGGTTAATAATAATAATAATAATTTTATTTCTATCCCGCCCTTCTCCTGAAGGACTCAGGGCGGCTTACAGGCAATATTAGGTTGGAGGCTTTCACTGGAGGCTTTCAAAAATAGACCGGACATATGTCTGAAACGGTATAGGGTCTCCCGCTCGAGCAGGGGTTTGGACTAGAAGACCTCTAACCATTATTTTATGTTCCGAGTTGCTGTTTCAGCTCCCCAACTATCCAGCTTCCAGCCAAAAGTCTGGAAGGGGAGTGACTTGCACCAGATTCCCCCAGTCCAGATTGGCAGAGGGAGAGGCTGGGAACCCACTGCATCTAATTCCTGGCCCTGTTTTGGAAGCCCTTGGACCCATCAAAGATTTCTCTGCTGAAATTTGGTTCCAAACTCATAAATAACAGCAGTGCAAATGTTCATTTAACGTTTCTTTCTCTCCTGGAATAGGAAAACAGGTGAATTATGCCTCTGACAGGCCTAATGCATGTATTTTACTTTAAAATAAATAACGACATAAATAAATAATTGGAAAAAGGAGGGCTGACATTACTATCCCCTGAGGAAGCATTACCACCAGGCACTGACCGCACTAAGATGGTGCTTGAATATATATAAATATATATGTTCTATATAAAAGACACTGTCCCCTGACATAACATGAGCTGTTCTAAAGGTTTCGTGGAAGAAACAGAATGTGGTAGGTCGTGATATGTTCTAGCAATAACTTTTTCATTTTTAAGTAGAACTACATACTTATGATCCCTTAATAGACATTTGTGCCCATTACGGTAGAGCTCATAAATCTTGCTGGGTGAATTTAAACCCCTTTTGTGGACTAAGGAGAGCTACATGAGTTTTAAGGAGGCCTCATAAAAACCTTTCCATAGTCCCTGAGAGAATCCCCAAGACAAGGAGTCTGTGCTGGGTGGAGTCTCATCTGTTACGGACTGAATTACAGAAAAGCTTTTGCTCTCCAGAGGAGAACAGCAGTTCAAACTTCCCCACAGGCATAACTCTTATGAAGACAAGGCCAATGCGGGTTGTGGCTGATTTCATGGCCAGATGCCCCTTTGCTCTCAGTCTTGCTCTCCCTTTTCAGCATTGACCAAGGTGGCCCTTTGGCTGGGGAGCAAAATTAACCTCCAACCTTGAGAACGTGGTCTCAAGCCTGATATTAATGCAAATAACTTTGCCCTGGTCCCTCTCTAGGATTAATCCTGCAGTAGGATTAAGTTACACAAAATGTAGGCTTCAGTTTATGTAGGGTTGAAGAAAAGAGATGTTCTCCTACAGCTTCACCCTGGTGTGACAAATAAATCTCCTTATACAACTTCCAGTCTTGGAAGTGCTAATACTGGAGTCTCTTTTCCTGTTCCTCAAATGCCCCTTTCATCTCCATCAGGAAATTACACGGTATTCTTTGCTATAAATCAACGGTCAATCAATTTGTATTGGAGCTCACGTAGCTGACCACTAAATCTAGAGGGGGAACAGCATTGTTTTCTTTCTTTCTTTTGCTGAGATGTTTAGGGATTGTTGGGCCTGGGTGCTCCTGCTGATTACGAGGAGGCAGGGGTGAATATCCAGTTTTCTGGATAAGGCATCAAGGGATGTGCCAGGGAGTCACGATGCAGTAGCTGCCCTTCGACTTACTTTGAAGGAATGAGGAACCTGCCTTTGGCATAGCCCAGGGATATCTGGGAGTTAAAAAGCCAAGATGGCGGTCACAGCTGAAGCCTTCCTTCTTTTTATAAATGTCATGGAACAGATAAAAGGTCAGGGCTTCAATCACATGGCTGTGGTTGCCATAACAATAGCCGTTAGCAATAGCAGTTAGACTTATATACCGTTTCACAACACTTTATAGCCCTCTCTAAGCGGTTTACAGAAATCAGCCTGTTGCCCCCAACAATCTGCATCCTCATTTGACCGACCTCGGAAGGATGGAAGGCTGAGTCAACTTTGAGCTAGTGGGACTCGAACTGCTGAACTTACTGGCAGGCGACTGTCAACAGAAGTCGAATGCAGTGCTGCACTCTAACCACTGTGCCACTGCAGCTCATTCTGTGACCTGGTGACTTGGTATTATATTTTGCCTGCTACCTACGGTAGTTATGCAACTTGAAGTGAAACTAGCAAAAAAGATGAATATTACTGGAGAAATCACTTAGATTTAGAATATCAGAGAAGCTTATCAGACAAGCCTCTGGTTCTTGCTTCAACAGATAGATGGAAAAAACTTCAACTCCTTAATTACATGTTTCTGGTGATACCCACCAGTAGTCTTGGTGTGAGCAAAAAGGATTGCCATATGAAGCACTTCTAGTAGCAATGTCCAACTTTTATTAATATCAGTGGTAATCTAGAAAGTCATATTATATTCTAGATTAGTATATACTACATGACTATTGCAGTTCTGAAAACTAAGTAGGCAATAAATGGTTTGCAAACAGATATGGCTGAGATGGCTGAGGAATTCTGGGAGTTGAAGTCCACAAGCTTTAAAGGGACCAAGGTTGGTGACCTCTGTTGTAGAGGGCAGAGGGATTGGGAGAAAGATCTGCTACCGAGCCAACAGTCAGATAAGTAGGACTTGAGTCCAGACCAAGAAAACAATTTGAGAAGAGATCTCATAGAAATGGGGAGGGAAGCACTTTCAGACTTGCAAGATTCCATTGCTTGCAGCTGTCGCTGTCACAGTAAACAGTCCAAATTTACATGTCATTGTAGGGCTAACTTGTAAGGCTGGCAGATGTGCAGCTTTAATATTTCATTACAAATGTGCCGCTTATAATACAATTATGGTAAGAGGCATAGGAGCAATTTTAAAAAGACCGGAAGAATGAATGGTGCAGTGGATAGAAAATTCAATAGTGATTACTTAAACGTACCAAGAGATAGCAAGGAGATTCAAACTGTGGTTTAACTATGTAAGATTTCAACTTGTTAAATATATTTATTGGTGTGCTGTAGAAATAGAGTCTGCAGACGGTTTACCATTTTTAAAAACGTGACTTTGCTCTGGCGAGCTTCATGAAAATATTACCATGCAAGGGGAACCAAATGGAGCCAGAATGGACTCA
This sequence comes from Pareas carinatus, assembly GCA_032468095.1. Lineage (NCBI taxonomy): Eukaryota > Metazoa > Chordata > Lepidosauria > Squamata > Pareidae > Pareas > Pareas carinatus. The sequence goes on from JANHFO010007839.1 coordinate 22,052, forward strand.
TTTATGGGAAGTTGGCTGCTGGATTGGAAAGTAGCCTCTAGCTCATCATTTTCTGAATCCTATTCTCTGAGAAACTGTCAGAACACGTTCTCTGCTCTGTTTTTTTTTTTTTTAAATAAAATCTTGCTAGTTCAGGAAGCCATTTCTGGGTGGATATCCAAATGGCCAATCTTTTCTTGAAAACCTCCAGCCGTGGAGCATCCACAAGCCAGGACAAGCTGCCGCCTGACGCTCGCTCTGCCCTAATGGAGTCTGGCTGACTCACAATTAGACAGTGAGTCGCGCGGGGCAGGAGTCGGGCACATTGTGTGTACCGTATTCTTCTTCATGGAAAAATAAGACATCCCCTGAAAATAAGTCTTAGTGCATCTTTGGAAGCAAAAATTAATATAAGACACTGTCTTAGTTTCAGGGAAACAGTGTATTATGGGAAAGTTTCACTGAATCTCATTGGTGATCGTTTTTATTCTTTTTCCCAAAGTGATTTTGAATGTTTTTTGCTAAATTCAATTAAGTATCATATATGGGATTACCAGCCTTAGGAATTTGAGAGTGATTTAGTTTTATATTTTTCATAAGGCAATAAAACCAACACAGCCTAGTCTTTCCCAGCGAAATATCCTACAAATGTTGGGACACAATTCCCAAATTACTAGTCAGCATGCCAATAACTGACTGTCATCAACATAATGAGAACCCTAGTTTGGAGATGATTGCTATACTGTTGTAGCATGTGATTGTAAAATTGTCTACTTACACTGAAGTCCCACAAAGTGGCAAAATTCATAGCACTGGCTTCCTCTGCTCTTGGCACGGTTTTTCTAGGCAAAGACCCATATGCCTTTCCCATCAACGCCTGTGTGCAAAAACAGGGGGAATGGTTTCCATTGTATTCACATCGACAATCCAGCATTGACTGAGATTATTTATTTTATTGCTCCAATATATTGGAAATTGCACATTGCGTGTTGGAAATGTAACATGAAATTCTAGATTACATGTTGGAAATGTATTATGAAATTCAACATGCCAAATCATTCACCCGTTCCATCAGTAAGATCTCAAATATTTGGGAACCTTAGATCTATCTATCTATCTATCTATCTATCTATCTATCTATCTATCTATCTATCTATCTATCTATCTATCTATCTA
>JANHFO010007840.1:27741-44185 GCA_032468095.1 Pareas carinatus
TTGACAGCTGATTTTGGCTGTCAAAGCGGCTTTACGCAAACCTGGGGCTGGCGGACTACAAGAGTCCGTCCTTCGAAGCCCACGCCTCCACTGGAGGACCCTAAATGTAAGATTTTAAAACCGTTCTAAAACGTATAATATTAAAATGGTGCTTAAAATTATGAAAAGCCACACTTTATCCTTGTGGCAAAGCATTTTTTTTGTGGCAAAGCATATATGATAAAAACATTTATGATGCAAAGATAATAAATAAAATATCAGGGTTTTTTGGGTACTATCAAATAACAGTTACCCAAATTGCATGAGAAAGCCACAAGCAGGATGTGATAAGAGCCTTCTTTACCTATTGTTCCCTTAGCAACAAGCATTCAGCAGTATACTGCTTCTCATACTGGAAGTAATATACGGCTGTCATAACTGGGTATTTTTAATTTTATTCAGCATGGTTTGTTGAGTTTCTTTTTTAAGCCATTTAACTTATCAGCCATTGTTGTCTTTTAAGGAACTGAATGCCATTGTTGTTTGTGTGAAGTAGTATAAAATTTTGTCCAAACTGAGTATACCATCACTTAGTTTTGTTGAATGATTCCCGGGGGCAGGGGGAGTACTTTTATGTGCTTCCTTTTTTTCCATGCCATTCACGACTCATCAGACCTTTACTTCTCTTTTCAAAGAAATCCACATCCTAAGTATTCTTTGAATGGGCAAACACTCTGATTTTTCTTACAACCCTCTGAGTGGCGTAGAACATACATTTTTAAATAATAAATAAATGTTATTAAGATGCAGTGAAGGGATATAAAAACTGAGATGTTTGTATTTGAAACGCAGTTCTACCAAGATTAATATCTCAGTATCTCAGTTTTTCTTGAGATTTATGTATTACACTTTCGAATTTAAAAAAGTATATAAAAAAACCAAAAACAGATAAAACTGCAAGTAATGCAAACATGTCTAGATACATGAAAATAGTAAGATGAAGGAAGATACAGGAAAATCACCCAGAAACAAATTAAAGAGAAAGAAAACAAGGATAGCTTGTGATGAAATGACTAGGTTAATTTTGCAGACAGATTTAGATATATGGATAGCTGTGAAAGAAATTCTCATAATACAACCTGTTGGGTGTACTAGCCTCAAAAAGAAGCAAAACTGCTGGACTATTCCAGGATGATTTCAAAATACTCTGAAAATTGTTATGACCCTTTTGAAGGGAGGAGGACCTGGTGAGTAGCAGCAGAAAGCTGTCATAAAAGAGAACACACATCATTAGGAACTGTAGTGTGATAAGCTAATTTGCTTAGCTTTTCCTTTTATCCCATTATTTTAATGGTGGGTTAAAATAGAGTGGCTTAACAATTTTGCCATAGTTTGATTCTGTCCTTAAAATTACTATCTGTGGATGCCACATTAAACTATACAGAAAATAAATATATTACAAGAGTGAAAATATCTTGTCTCATAATCACACTTTGTTCGATGCGGAAGATGTCAAGTCAAAGAATATTAAGCTGAGTACTAACCAGTAAGAATGCAACCAGTCCTGCCTTATTTATCTGATCTGGAAATTTAAGGAAATTTATCACATGCACAAAAGCCATTCAGTGATATAGTGGCCCTCTGTGAGACTGGCACATAAATGCCAAAAGCTGTTGCTCAAAAGAGTTCCTCCCCTATTTTCATTCCAGAAAATATTGTGATACTCTGGGAGAGGGCAGTGGATAACCATTCCTGCATACAGGCCTGGGATAGATTGAAGTCCTTCCATGGTACATTTTTAGCTGTCCTAATAGGTGGGTATCTAGAGCAGAGCCTAATTTTTGTGGCATCAGGGATGTCAGCATTAATTGGTAGATGGATATTGCTGGTTATTTTCTTGTACTCTCGCACAAATGCATTTTCCCTTCATAAGTGTCGTGGTGGGATATTGCACAGCACTGGCAGCCAGAAAGTAGGGGTAGATCTTATTGTGCCTGATATAGTGCGCATGGTCTGATTCAGCTGGTAGTCAATCATTCTAGTATGGCTACTATTTAGCCAGACAGGAGCAGTATTCTGCTGTTGAAAAGACAAGGCCAAGGGCTGAGGAATGTAGGGTGGATGCCGAGGAGCCCCAGGTGGTGCCACACAGCTTTTCTTTATTTGGATTTTTTTCCTTTGGCTTTTGTGTACACATTTCATCTATTTTTGTGATATTTTATTAAAATTAGCTTTCTGTAAATCCATAAATCCATTCATAAATGTCAGCATCATTTTGTTCAAACATTTTAATATTTGCGAAGTCATTTTAATTTTTTTGTAACTGGCCCTCTTTATATTTTGTTTAGCAACAAGTCCTGGAGTTTCATTTCTTTGTAAATCAAAATATTATTCTTTCTCACTGGAATCAACAATACAGCTGTAATCCAAGGTCAAAGTCAGTCACTTTCCACTTTCACTTCACCACTAGATATTTCTTCTTTTTAAAGTATTTCCAATAAGATCTTACAGATTTTACAATCTTTATTATGGAAGCAATATCTTTTAAGTTTCAATATGGATAGAAAGAGTCCGTTGTACGGAAAAGGGCAGTATATAAATTAAATTATTAAATTATTATTATTATTCTTTTTTGTAATTAACCCCTTTCATTTTTGGTCGCCTTTTTTTTCTCTTTCGGGTGTTAATCAGGTAGCATAGTCTTTTGGAGTAGGATTTTGAAACACTCACCCAGATGGCTAGATATTGATTGCCAGCTTTTATGCGGCTTGTTTCCAAGCCACTTTCATCCTTGCTTCAGGCTCATCTACGGCTAAACACTACGAATATCGCAGCACAGCATGGCAGAACCTTTGAAGAATCCCTTCCCGGTTCCAGGGTGGTTGCCATCTCCACCGTGATTGCGTAACATCTCCTTCCTTCATTGCCTCTCCAGGGCAAATTTAAGTTCAGCTCCAGTCATGGAACCGAACTGGTCTACCAGCTGTCAGGCAATTTGACTTGGGTGTCTCACAAGTGTGCTGCCTCACCACCACTCTGTCCACCAGAAGTCCCACTTAACTGTAGTTTTCTTGAGATGTTCTCTATAAGACAGTGTTCTATATCGGGTGATCCCTAGATATCTGGGGTATTTATTGTATCCAAGACGAGTATTCTTAAACTGAATGTTTAGTTATGGTGAGCTATCCTGTTGTTGAGATGGAAGCATGTTATTTCAGTTTTGCTTGGATTTAGTTGGAGTCTCCATTTGTGAAAATATTCTCCTAAAATGGCCAAATCAGCAGTTAGTGACTTTTCAGTGCTCTCCATGGACTTTGTATGGCTAGTGTCCAGTGGTTAGCATACCCAAATTCTCTAGTCCATGTTTCTGGTAGGTCGGCTATATATAAATTAAACAAGAGGGCTGCTAATACTGATCTTGGGGAAAGCCATATTGTTTTCTCATTACTTATTTTGCTTCCTGTTATTACACAGAACTTCCTATTGGTAAGCATGTTGTCAATGAGCTGTGTGATTTTCTTACAAGGTATTATTCGGAGCAATTTAAGATGATACCTTGTCTCCAGAGTGTTGTATGCTGTAATTAGGTTCACAAAGGCAACCAAAATCTTAAGTTGTCTTTGTTATCTGGCTTCTATGTATGTAGTAAGTGAGAGAACCTGATCTGTACAGCTAGGATTAGGACCGAAAACCACTTACTCAGCAGACACATTTTCAAGGATGATTGAGCTGATTCTATTATATAGTAGTCTTTCCAATAGTTTATATATCATACTCAGAAGGAAGATTGGTCAATAACTCTTGAGCTTGATTGTTAGATTTACCTGGTTTAAAGATGGCAATGATCTTTGTCCATTTCATGAGATGGGGAATGTCCCCTGTCTGCAGGATATTACAGTAAAATTTTGCTAACCATGTTTTTGCATATTTCCTCATATGAAGCAAGAACTCTTGACATTTTTAAGGCTAGTGTGATTTCTAGTGGTGTAAACGATTGAGAAAGGTTGCTATCTTCTGGACTGTTTCTATTCAATGCTTAAAGGTCACGTTTTACTTGAATAGTGTGATCGTGATCTTTGTAAGCTTTTGAGCTGGCAGCAATGTGGAAGGCAACAGTGTTGGGACTTATAGGAATATTGTTAGGAGTTGCCCTGCTTCCTCCTTCTAGCTTTCTTAATAGGGACCATGCCTTTTTGCTTGATCTTATAAGGTCAAAGTTTTCAACAGTCTCTATCCACTTTTGAGTCCAAGTTATGTATTAGGTCATCTGCTGTTTTCTGGGCCCCCGTAGTGAGAACCTCTTCTTTCAGATCTTCACTGGATCTGCTCCATCCAGGGATATATTCCTTCCAATAGCCTCTGGCTATGAACATTTTAGTTGTGCTTTTTACTGCACTCGTAAATCACATGTAATTGTCAGTTGTGGGAGGGATCCAGCCTAAGCACTTGTCAATTTGAGTGGGCTAATTCTTCCACAAAGGTAGTCAGTCAATCCATGCGATCTTCAGGCCTAAAACACATCATCATGAAAAGACCTCATGCTTCTTTCTACATGCAGAATTCCAGAATACTGGAGTGCTTTTCTCTTAACCATGGAGCCATCTAGAACAGGCATCATAGCAAGTAGAGGAAGTAGAGTAAAGCAGTTCTGCAACATCAGTATTAACAGCTTTATTATAGCCGGAGCTTTCGTATGAGAGAAACAGGTTCTAGTCCATGATATTTATACTTTGTTAAATTTATTAGTCTAGTAGCACATATTATTTTTGATGGACTTAAGTTAATCTAAAAAACCCCTAAACGTTTCAAATCTAGTTCATACTTGGGTGAGAGGCCTAGTAGACTTGACTGGGAAATAGTTGATTCCATGAAGTCTCCAGAGACGAGTTCAGCTAAAGATCAAATTACAGATCAAAAGAGCTGATTTAGCACTCAAAGTTTGTACGTTTCTAATATGCTACCGCCCCAGTTCAAATAATAACAATAATATGAGAGTCTGCTTGCTGAATTTCCTTAACATCTGAACGAGCAGAATTTTATGCTATGGAGAAAGAGAAGAAGAGGCATAGAGTTCACTCCTTGTTTGGAGAGGGATTACAAAACGTCTATTTCTGGTTATTCTGTAGTCGTCAGCTCCACTTTTCATGAAGTAGTCCTCAATTTACCATTGTTTCCTGATAAGTCACATCAATGAATCCTAATGCTAATCAGTTGCCAGTGAAAGAAAAAAATAACTTATGCTGAAGAAAATAAAATTGAATTTTAGACTTTAGCAATTTTTGATATGGCATTTCTGCTTCATACATGCAAGGAAAGAGTACTGAAATACATATAAAAACCTCAGTGGGTTTTCAGTATTGTGAATAGACAACCAATAGAAATAGCAATATATTTGTGTTAATCATGTGTAATTGATAACCAATCATGTTCTCTATCAGAACAGTCTTATTTACTGTACTTTCTAAAGTAGCAGTAAACAGAGCAACATGATGGCAAAGTGAAATGTATTTGACATGAATATGTCCAACTTTATTACAGTATAGCAAAAGCACAGTTTGAGAACAATGCTGGCTCTTTTTATAACATCATAAACACATTGAAAACATCTATAAATATTTCTATGTTTTCTTAAAATAAATTGGCTGCTCTTAAGTTCAATACTTGACGGACATACAGCATCCATGTTCTTCCTTAATAACACTATGGAAATTGTCTTGTCTCGGAATGATTTTTTTTTAAGTTTTCCAGTCTAGTTTAAAAACTCAAAAATTATCCCATGGTCTTCCAGCTAACTACTAATCAAATCTAGTGCTTGCTTTTTCAACGTAAGCCAATGTTGGTTAGATGGTGCCACCTGCTGAGAACCTGTGGCTGCTGCTACATGACTAACAGGACTGTTTTACAGCTCAGAAATAAACTGTCATTTTCAGAATACGCAAAAGCTTAGTGCACCACTTATTACCCAGTTCACTCAATTAAAAATAGGACAAAAATTATTCTAAGATTACTAAAGAATTAACTATTTTCTACAGTAATCCTAATCTTTCCCTATCTTCTGTTATTCTAGTCCAGCTGTTCATTACCACTTTATTTACATATTTTCTTTATCTTACATTCTGGATCTTTTAGGGCTCATCCTCATGTCCTGAAGTAATTGGACCAAAAAGATACTACATTAGCTATTTTTAATGGATTTGCCCAGGCTTTGTCTCATCCCCAGCAAGCTACAGCATCAACTTAAATCTCTTTTTAGCTGTTCAAGTTTAAACATAGTGTTTTTCATCCTTTTGTAACATAAGCCTTGTCCTATGAATGATCTACAAAGTTTTATCAAAGCTTAGGGTCATAAGCTGTTCAAGGTTTGGGATTTGCCCAGCTCTCATTGACATTTTGAAATTTGCTGGTATTTTTGGATAGGACAGGGATTGCTTTCTGGGATCAGAGATATAGAAAGTAAAACACTGACTCCCCTCTCTCACAGATGTTCCTCCTTCTCTGAGCTCAGAAAGAAAAATCTCAGAAAGGTGAAAAGCCAACTCTTTAAATGACAAACACAAAGTCAGCAGCTAATCCGGCTGCCTTTGAAAATACCTACACAAAAACCTTTTGCAAAATGAACACAATGTTTATAAAATGACTAAAGTATCAGTGGAGCCATCTGTCAAAACTCATCCTCTCTATAATTCGATACACATTATTGTTTAGAGTTCCTCCCTCTTTCTCATGGCTGATGGTGTTTGGGGGGGGAGGACAAACCAATAATCTTAAGATTCATTAAAAGAGCAACACTCCCAGACATATGAGTAAACCACAACAGGTTTCAGTAATGACATCAGAACAAAGTATGCCAACATGCTTTTCTGCATTTCAAGGACTGGAGAAAGCACTTTAACAGAACCATAAAGAAATTCTTATTTGGTCAATGCGTCGATTGTCAAACTGCTAGCTACAATATATTTTCCACAATGCATTGGAATGTGTGTTCAGCCATATCGTTCTTCTAATTTCATTGTAAATTCAAATCCTATTCCTCTTTCCAAGATGTGATAATAGTAGCAATGAGACAATATAGTCATTCACAAACACAGTACAGTTGAACATTTGCTGGCCTGTTTCATAGTATGAAGCAATGATGTTTGTAACACTATCCACATACAAAAACCATAATGAGCAATGCTTGAAGAACTTAAAGGGAGATGAAACATACTAGATTTTGATGAAGAGACAGATTACATAACTCAATGTTTCCTTTCTGTTTTATTCTGACATAGATTTTCTTTTTCTCTCCTTTTCTCTCTTTTTCTTTTCTTTTTGACCAAGTGTCCTCAATTTTCATTTTTTCCACAAACAGAAATCAAGCCCTATCCATCAAGCTCATCTTACTCAATGTTCAGTCAACTTTTGCTTAACTGAAAGCATCACTAAACACTCACTCATTAATTCTGCAGAAAATACCTAATGCAGTTGAGGGGGAAATGCATTGTTCACTGATCATCTATTGTTACTGCTTTTCAGAAATTATCTAAATACTAGGTTTTAATTATCTAAAAATTGTACAACAATTGTAAAACAAATTGTATTAAGAAACAGGAGAGTATATCTGCTGGGTTGTTGTGAAATATAAAATGAGTTTAAAATAAACAGAGCACAGGGAACATAGCAATGAAAAGCACAGACAATATGAAGGATATGACTGTTGCTTAGTTAATTTGACATAATAACGTATTTACTTAAAACTAAGTCTCACTGGCTGTGTTCATATTCCAATTTAAGTCAAAATATTGACTTAAATAAAACATATTATGAAGTATCTACATGATAGGTCATTTTTTTCTCTACTGATATGCAATTAAAATAGGAAAGGATAGTTTTATATTAACTGAAGACAAATGATAATATATACATTTTACTTAGCAAAAACAGATTTTGTAAAATCAAGATTTTGTGAGCATTTTTGTGACCATATTCCATGTAAACTAAGCCTTTCAGTTCCCCACTACCACCAAAATCACCTACATGCAATACATTACAATGGCTCAGATTAAGACCTGTGCATCAGGGTATGGATCATTGCAGTAAGCCTGACTGAAAATGCTTCAGATCACATGCCACTTGTGCTTCTAGTGAAAGATTAATCAGTTATAGACCTAACTTTTAGAAAAAATGCACTTCTTTCCAGATTAAACATTTTTCACTTTTGCAAACTATCAAATATTTATGTGCATGTGTGTATGTGTGGTTATGTGGGCGTGTTTCATAGTTCCAATGAATTTCATAATGAACTCAATTTGTTATTCAATGTATCACAATATTTTCTTCACTATCCTAAGCTTCAAGGACTCATTGTGAGAGGGCACTTAGAAGACATTACTTGGATGGTTTAATATATCACTTAAAAATCAAGAATTCAACAGTAGTAGCAACCACACCAGAAAATCATCCACCACACCTCCCTGTAATAAACCCCTATATTTAGATGTAGCTCAACAGTGCCCCCTACAGTATTTGGTAAATTGATTCACCACAAGGAAACATGAATGCCTGTTCAATCTTTTAGTTTTAGATCTCCACAGTGTTTTTTTTGTAAGAAAAAAAGGTGCCGGAATTCACATCTTGTTAATCTTTTATTTTAAAAATTATATATTCAACTCTTAACATAAATTTAATTTATTGTATTTAAGGCAAAAAGGTGCCAAAACTGCATTCCGGTTTGTTCTATGAAAAAAAAAAGCGCTGGATCTCCATCTCTCCAGCCAAGGAAAGCAAAATAAATCTCAGCCCAGGAAATGCAGCTTTCCCACATAAAACAGCTTTTGTATGAAAACTGAGACATAAAACTGAGCAATTATTTACTTGAATGCAAGAAAATCTTCACTGATTGAGAGAAACAAATAGTGGAGTTGGAAAGATAATAATTTTCCATGGGAAAATGTGGTAAGTTTCTTCTCTATAATACTGTGCTCTATACTTCTCTTAAAAGAAAAACAGCCAAAGATACAAACCAGATTTTTGTGTAAGGAAAACATAAGAAACATGAAGAAATCTTTTAGATTTAAAAATTTGTCCACAGAAAAAGTAACTTAGTTACATGTCTACAGAACAATTTTATTCTGGGGGGAGGGGGTAATAAGAAAAAATGAAATTAGGAACGTCACACTATAAATCTTTCACATCTCAGCTATTCTGTCAAGTGGTTTGTTATCTTGGTGAAAATGTTGGCCTCGTAATCAGGAGACTATGGGTTCTAGTTCCACCTCAGGCATGAAAGCCAACCAGGTGACTTTTCAGCCAGTCATTCTCTCTCAACTCAGCCAACCACACAGGATTGTTGTTATGGGGGGAAAAGAGAAGGAAGGAAGGAGTATTATGTAAATTCACCACCTTAAATTTAATTTAAAGTAATAAATGTGAGATAAAAATCTAAAAAATAAATATTAATTTGAAGTATATACTAACAATATTCACTTATTTACAGTATATATTCTTATACACACACAAGCTGGGATTAGAATCCTGGAATGGAAAAATAATAAAAACTGAAAGTTATATGAAAATAGTTCCTTCTTCCTTTCCATTGAGCAAACATAGGTCAATATGAATCCAATATAAAGCAATTAACTGTAAATGTATAATTTGTTGAAATTTGAATTGTTTTATAAACTTTAAATTAAATTGATACAGGGAAACATCAGGAAACGTAATTCTTTATTAGAATTTTGGACAAAAGTAGCTACTTTCTCCATAGTGAAAGAACATATTGTGAAAATAGTGTTTGTATTTTTAAATACCAGCATTCTTTTATTGCTTTACTGCCATAATCTACATGTGTCCTAGGAAACAACTCCGTTTTTAAAATAATAAAACAACTTCAGTTACCACTACATAGGTAAAGGTAAAGGTTTCCCCTATCCAATCATTTCAGATTCTACGGGACAATGCTCATCGGTGTTTCTTAGCTGAGGGTGCAAGCATTGTCCAAAGACATTTCCATGATCATGTGGCCAGCCTGACTATACACCGAGGTGCGCAGAATGCTGCTATCTTCCCACTGAAGTGGCACCTATTCATACATTTGCATTCACATGCTTTTGAACTGCTAGGTGGACATGAGTTGTGGTAAGCTCACCCCATCGTGCACTTGGGTCGCAAACCCAGGCTGTCAGCCTTCCAGCTGACAAGCTCAACGTCTTTAACTGCTGAGCCACTGCGCCCCTTTAACATTAGATAGAAGCAGCTATTCAATTTTATGCTACTGCTAAAATGTTGATGGACAGAATTAAACTTGCTATTTCCTCTCTTATCAATACTGTTTAAATGTTAAATTGCTAAATTGATAGTTAGAATGGAATACTGTATCTTGTTTTGCATCTCAGACAGTTATTAGGCCTAATTAAATATTAGACCAGGTCTACCTGTCCTTGAGGATACTTCGGTACATACCAATATTCTTTTGTAAAGGATATTTTCAGGGGGGAAAATGCAGTGCAGCAAACATATGTAGCTGTACTCAATATTCATAATACAGTCCATGGATGATGCAATTACAAGTTTTAACACAAATGTCTATATTACTTAATAACAGCTATTTTGCATCTCTAGAAATAGAAGCATAAAGAGAAGGACAGAACTTCTTTGACATATGTAACAATCTTAAAAGCAAACTACAATGGCATATAAAGTATCACACAATATAAAACAGCATACATGTATGCAACTGTATAGATAATTGAAAATAATTTGATAATATCCCTTTTAAGAAGACAAAAGGAATAAAAATAAAACTGGTGGGTGCCTGATACAATCCCATCCTCAGCTTGTTTCCTTCTTCAACATATCTGTATTCATTTATTATAGAATCGTTGAAGGCAACCACTGCATATTTGACTACTTAAACAGTACTCCTGTACTGTGAGGAGGAGATGGTATTCTATAAAAATGGGCAATTCTTGTCATTATTTCCTCTATGCGACACATATGTATGCCTCTTGAGACTTCCTTTGCAGTTGCAGAAGATATTATGTGGGGAACATAATCATCATTGTATTATTAATCTCTCTCCGTGTCTTAATTAAAAGTGCTTAGATGTTTCTTTTATTTCCCTATGTCTTTGCTTCTCACAATACAATCACTGGTCAAATGCTGATTGTCTCTGTTTATTGACCTAGTATATTTTGTACAAAGATATTTTGCATTTTTGTGTGAATATGCTTATCAGGTGCTGTACCAGTGAAACACTCACAAAGAGTCAAAAAATTCTCCAAAAGATTAGTTGAAACTCCAGACTGTTCCAAGAAAACTTGGAAACTGATATTGTACTGGGGCTGCCTATGTATATAGATTGTTTCCCCAAAATTTGCTAGAGGGGTAAATAACGTACATTTAGCTAAAATATAATACCAAGACAATACATTTTCAAGAACAGTTTAAATATAGTTCATTGGAAACCAGCTGAAGATAGATAAAACAAAACAGATAACTACTTATAATATGTGATAAGACTAACTAAATCGTTTATTCTCATGCTGCATTTTATTATTTCTTTTTTGAGTGTAGTTTAAACTTCAATTTAATGTTGAGGACTGGTAGCAAATTAAAAAGAACCTGTTTAGCTAGGTCCATAGTAGAAAAAGCACTGTAATGTTTCAGAACTTTTTATTTAGGGGAAAATTTATCTGATGATTTGTACTACATTTGAAGAAATATAATTAAATTTGCTTTATTCAAGTTTCTCATATTTTATTTTTTTAATTGAGCATACTAAATCTATTGAAGGAAGTTTTAATTTTCATAGCCATTCAGTTAATTTAGTACACTTGCTGTGATCCACCTATATAAGTTTCAGTATAATATTTTGAGCTAGTCCAGCATATTAGAAAACAGAGATCCGCTGTATCCAGGCTTCTTATATATTAATACTGCTGTTTTGTCATTACACTCATTGAGTTGTGAGGCAAGAAACTGAGAGTTGAGATAGAGGAATGGAAGTGAGAAAAAATATTTATCTTAATAAATAATTTAATTCTAAATCAAGGGAGAAAATGGAAGTTAAAATAGAACATGTTCATAGGGATAATAATACCTTTCACACACACCCCAGAACCGCATTATCTATTCCTCTATTATAAATGGCAGAGGATTGTCTTATATAAATCAAAACATAACTCTGTGTGAACTAGTCTACTGATCTAGATGTATCATTACATTTACACCTACATTCCACAGGAAAATATATATGCTATTAAGTATTTTATAACAATTTTTCTTAGTTATGCTTTGAATCCAGCTTTATCCTGTGGACGCTCATAGTCAGCAGCATCCCCAGGATCTGGATATTTTTGTCTCAATGACAAAAACAGTGTTTCTGTATTATGCCACAAGCTGACTCTTTAGGCCATGCAGTGCGGTGTTCTGATATATATAAAAAAGAAGTGGGGTTACACCACAGGACCATAATGCTTATTTCATCAGTCAAAGCCCCTTGGCTCCTCCTCCAATGTTACTATTCATCGCACCATCACTGCCTGCAACTTGAATTGCCTAGATTGGAAAAAGCTAAGTCAGATTGCTTTCTTTTATAGTCTGCTATTTCTTATATTAGGCAGGAGATTTGTGAATATACATGAGCAAGTGTTTTAAAGATTTAACTATTTCAGAAGACAACTTCTTATGCCCACTGTATATCAATGAGCTGAACTTCAGCATTCAATTTGCAATATACCCTTTTCTTACTGCCTCTGGATTTGTTCCATGCATGTACCTTTCTTCTCCACTTCAGGCTCTAACTCAATATTTTCATTATTGCTACAAAAATAAAGCACACATATCAAGAAACAGTGTTTACTTAGCTTGAAATCTTCTAATCTGAATATTTGGGGTTTTTTGATTGAAAAACCAGAAAAATGTCAGAGGTTCTAATTATATGATTTTTCATTAATAACTACAGGATTATTTAAAGCTTTACAAATAGAATGTACATATGCATTAGTTATACTGGATTGAAATACATTTGCTGATACAACTTAGGTTCTACCCAGAGGTAGGAATACTACCCTACATAGTGTTATATTTTTCCAAGAATAATTCGTTATAGAATTATTTGTTCCATGACCATGACACGTTTGGCATTAGTCATACATTTCCAAGCTCAGTTAAATGAAAGATAGATCTATTGTATATTTCTGTTGCAAAAGTTTCTGCCTCTGTCGTACATATTTTTATATTCTGATTTCAAACTAACAGGTAGTACAGACTATTAATCCCTATGATAACCTTTTCTATAGAACAAGCCCACTCAACACATTAGAATTTATTTTTGACTGAACATAAATAAGATTGTGGGCAAACCTAATTTGTACCGCAACAAAGCAAGATCTCTGAGGAATTATTGGTGTTCGATTCTTACAAAAGCTCATTTTGGTGAATACAATAAACTGAACCACAAAGAGCTGCTTTAGATATCCAAGAGTTTGTTTGTATTCAATACCAGTGTAGTTTTCAATGTTTTATAATGTTCTGTGTTATGTCCCAGGTTACTTTTAATATTCTCCCTTGCCTTCAGAAGCATGTTTTTCTGCACAGGGAGCCTATCTAATTTAATAAAGCCTTCCAACTTAATAGAAGAAGCATCATTTTGGAGAATAATGACTTTATATTTAAAGCTATGAAGCATTTTTTAAAATTTCTTTACTAAATAAAAAGAAGTTGCTTATACAGGTCTATTTTCATAACTTATTTTTCTGAGGCTAAAGCATGTCTTTTAAACTCCAATCCTGTATGAACATACCTATGTGTGTTTCATTAAACATGTTAGAATTTCTGAGTAAGCATGGAACTTGTACTATTATCTGGATCTAATCTATGACATATCTATTTAATTTGAACACAATAGTTTATCTTGATAATTTAAACTTTGCAACAGATAGGGATCATTGTATAGGATTTCCACAAGATAATTTCTAGTAACCCATACCTGAGTTTTTTAAATTAATCTAGTATTATTTCATTTTTTATGTTATTTTACCATGAGCTTACATTTATTGATAGATAAATGAGAAATGGACAATACTGTAAGCTTTTTCTGGCCAGCATACATCCAGCATTTCATTTCATTTTTGTTCTCCTCCTCCTCCTCCTCCTCCTCCTCTTCTTCCTTCTTCTCTTTAGTCAAGGTACTAAATAATATTATTTATATAAATGTAAACAAATTGAGTTAATATTCTTATAATGCCTATGTATTAATAGTTTATCTGGGTTCTTACAATCACTTATCCAATTTTGTTTCATATATACTCATTAAACACGTCATTATAAAAATTGCATTTTATATTTCTGAGCCTCACTGTATAATCAAAGGGTGAGTGTTTTGCTTTACTAAACTTTCACTTGGATTAATAATAATTTCTAATTTTTATATTGTATTATTCCTTTTTAAATCAAATCTTTAATTTAGATAATAGACTCCCATCATTTATGATGTAATTATGAATTCAAATAGTAAGAAAAATAAGATTTGCCAATCTGTATAGATTGTGTACACCTAAACACTTTGCTAAAGACTTAATTACTAAACTCTTAAAGTATAGTCCCTGACATCTACAATATTTCTTAACAAATGT
Source organism: Pareas carinatus (assembly GCA_032468095.1). Classification (NCBI taxonomy): domain Eukaryota; kingdom Metazoa; phylum Chordata; class Lepidosauria; order Squamata; family Pareidae; genus Pareas; species Pareas carinatus. The sequence continues at coordinate 42,336 of JANHFO010007840.1, forward strand.
AATAAATGTAACATAATTAATAAATGTAATGTAGCAACATCAAGCTGGCAGAATCCAGCTCTCTTTCAAAGTTTCGATCCATGCAGGTCTATTTAAGCCGGTGCCAAAATGCCTACAGAGGACAGTTCCCAGCAACCAGACGGCAGTGACTTGCAGCAGCCCAAAGTGACTAATAGAAGTTGAGTAGAATCCAACCTTGATCACATAGCTGATGAAGCATGCTAGATTAATTTACAAGGCCAACAATTTTAATTAACTTAAAACATGCACACTCTTCCCCTTTGCAGTAAACCTATTGATTCCTATACAGCAGGGGTGTCAGGCCCAATTTCATTGTGGGCCACTGCCACTGCTGCTGCCGCTGCAGCCACCACAGCCCGCCCTCCCCTCTCTCCACCGTGGTCCCCCGGAAACCCCCTGCAACCCAGTGTACCCTGCAATCCCTGAGGACCCTCTGCAGACTCCCCACGGATACCCAGACCACACTGCAGACCCCCGCAGTGCAGCCCCCCACCGATCTTCCCATGGTCACCGATACCCACTCACGGCCGAAGACCTCCTACCGATGCAACCACTGCCAATCCAGAGAGTGCCTTGCTCACCTCCAGGTCCAGCCCATTGAGTGGATGTATGTAAGCTGCGGAGCATATCCAGTTCATGCGCCGCCAGTTTGACACCTATACTATACAGTCTTTACATGTGGTGTTTTGAACAAACTTTTGAACAAAACTTAATACCATCCACCACTAACAATAAATAACTACAACCCACATAAACATGCATATTATACATAGGCACTTGTAAAAAAAGTAATATTGGTATAGAAATTTAATAAATACAAATACAAATACAAATACAATTGGGTAATGTAGCAAAAAGGTCATATCCCATATTTTGTAAATATTGTTTTTTAAAGTTAAATGTTAAATTTTTATGTTTTCTGTTCACCGCCCTGAGTCCTTCGGGAGAAGGGCGGTATATAAATCTAAATAAATAAATAAATATCCCTGAATAAGACTGAAATTTCTGAGGTTTCTATTTTTAGATTTAAAAAAGATCCCCATTTGCCTCTTCCTTTTTTTCTATTTGTCACTCTACTTCTCACTTGGAGATGAAAATGATTCATGCAGTAATATAAAAAAATCCTTTTTTATACCATATATTTGTGTCATTCCTTACAACTTAAGTCTGAGTACCAATGCAATAAAGTTCTTTCTATGAACTGAAATACTTAAATTCTTTAAATGTGAATTCTACCTAGAGAAAAATTAGGAAGTTTGGGAAGGATCCCCCTTCCCCCTTAAGAGCTTTTCTAAAAATAATCAACATGCTATTCAAGTGATGCCTATTTGCAGACTCAGGAGAAAGAGACAGTCATGAGAGGGAGAAAGAGAGATACATACCTGCCAAGGTCTTAATTTTTCTTAAGTATTTTAAAAATGGATATTACAGTACCTATTTTTAAAATACTAAGCTCTCAGAAATGTCCTTAAGAACTGTATGTAAGTGGTAATATCAGAAGTCATTGTTGGTTGTGTCACTGTCTTTTGGGGATTTCAGAAACTGCATCTGCCAAAATTTACTATTCTGCACTACTATAACATGGTTATAGTAAGAACATTCTCATAAAGAATGTTTCTAAGACAACTCAGAAAGCTCAGACTACCCATGAACTGCTGACACAGTTCTACAGAGGAATCATTGAGTCCGTAATCTGTACCTCAATAACTGTCTGGTTTGGTAATGCAACAAAACAAGATAGACATAGACTTCAAAGAATAATTAGAACTGCGGAAAAGATAATTGCTACAAAACTCCCCTCCATTGAAGATCTGTACACTGAACAATCC
>JANHFO010007841.1:0-10274 GCA_032468095.1 Pareas carinatus
AAATGGAAACTGCAATACAACTTATTAAAGAATTAAGACAATGAATCTTGATAGACAAATTATTGTTAACACTGAACAGAAAATTTAAATCACGGAAAAAAAAACTAGAAGAAACTGTTAAGATACTCCCAAGGAATACAAAATACACGAGGAGGAATAAACTGTTCAGGAAAGTTCATAAAAGACTTAAAAAATGAGAGATGAGAAACTGAAAAGAGCAAGAAATGAGTTATTCTTATAGAAGGACAAGGGGATTTAAATGCTGAAACAAACTTTTAAAAAAAACAAGAGAAAACCAAAGACAAAATTATTTCCTGATGTCTACCTTAAAAGTTAAAAAAATAAATTACAGAGGGTTAACCCCAGAGGGGATCTTAATTAATTGGGATAATATTGGAAAAGAAGTGCAATGTAGACAAGATAGAGAGGAACAAAAAGGGGTGGTTATTGTGTATGGTAAACAAAAAATTACACAGAGAGGTATTGGATAAAATAAAATTTATGTCTGATTAAAAAGAATATTGAGAAAATTTGAACTTTAAATGAAACATTTTTAAATATTGAATTTACTTTATGAATAGTATGAGAAATAGTTTTTTTTTAAAAAAATACTAAAAACTGAATAGAAAAGTGAGAAACTTACAGATTTTAAACATGAATTCTAAATATTATTTTATAAATAGTATAATAAATAGTTTTTAAGATTGTAAAATTTATGTTTGATTAGAGAAATATACAGATTGTAAATCTATAATTTTAAATGAATTGATTCTAATGTTGGCATTTACTGTATTAAGGAGTTGTGGAAAAAAGAAAAATAATGATGTTGAGATTTATGCTAGAAATGGTATGAGGTATTGGATAAGATAACAAATAATATAAATAATATTAGAAAAAATAATAAAATAATATTAAACAAAATATTGAGAAAACATACAGATTTAAAATTTGAACTTTAAATGACACCTTTTTAATTTTGGGATTGATTTTACAAATAGTACGAGAAATAGTTTTTAGAATACAAAAATATATGTTTGATTAGAAGGACAAAAAAGTCCAGATAGTGGATGTGGCAGTACCTGGAGGCAGCAGAAGAGAAAGAATAGGCAAAAATCACAAAGACTGCAAATAGAAGTAGTCCGAATGTGAAAAAATGCAAACAAAGATCGTACCAACAGTTTAGGCAGCTTAGGTTCAATCTCCAAAGAATCGGAGCACCACGTGAACACAATCAGCATTGACAAAATCCCTATCAGTCAATTTCAAATGGCAGAGGGCAAATACCAGCTAAAGTACCAGCAGTTGTGACGTTACATTGTTGTGAACAAATAGTAATTTATAATGTTTTAGAAAAAAGATAAAAAGCTCACTATGATATAATTTGATAAACATTATGAGTACAAAAAGATAATTAGAAAAGAGCTAAAACTATCTAATTTAAACAACACAATACAGGCAGTCCTTGATTTATGACCAACATTGAGCGCAAAATTTCTGTTGCTAAGCGAGACATGTGTTAAGTGAGTTTTGCCCCAGCTTGCAATTTTTCTTGTCACATTTGTTAAGGGAATCTGACTTTCCTATTGACTTTGCTTGTCAAATGGTCACAAAAGGTGATCACATGACCCTGGGGCATTGCAACCATTATAAATATGAATAATTGCAAACATCTGAATTTTGATCACATGATCATGGGGATGCTGCAATGGTCATAAGTGTGAAAAACAGTCATAAGTCAATTTTTTCAGTGCCATTGTGACTTTGAATGTTTACTAAATAAATCATTGTTAAGTCGAGGATTACCTGTATTATCTTCATCCAATCTTGGGGGTTCATGATGGATTCTCTCTGGAGAATAATACAGTGGTTGTTAAGAGGAGTGTATGCTTACAAAGAGAAGAACAGATTTGAGTTGTTTTTTTTAAAAGTCATTTTGGCAAACTCCTCAATTTTTTTTAGAGAGGCTTGGCTATCTTCTAGCTACATTCAGTTCTTCTAAAGCTCTTCTACCAGCACATTTTTGGTGAGCTCTGTATTGAAATCAGATAATAGCTTCACTTATTCCAGCTTCCTGTCCCAATGTATTGCTACTGCATTTCATTATGAATTGCCATTGCAAACTTATGCACATATACCTAGAATGGCCCACCAAACTCAGGGGACTTGCTTCTAAGTAAAACATATGATTTACATACTATTATATTGTCCCTTCTCCATGGCATTTAAGGTAACTTTAGGGATACTTCCCTTCATTTTATTTCTACAACCGTATTGTTATGGTTGGTTGTACAGCCAGATGGCTAGACTGGATTCAACATTTTTATCCAGCTATCAACCTGAGATAGGCAGGTGTTGTTATTTGATAGTCTTAAAAGTATTTTTGCAGGATGTAAGCTCCTCCAGTTAAAGGTACCATTTGCAACTGATTGATGGAGATTTTGCCAATGATGATGGTGTTCATGTGGTGCGCCACTTGCTTTGGGATTGCCCCCCAGGGGCAATATTATTATTGGAATTATCTTTGCTTTCTTGTGCAGCAGCTGTTATACCTCTATTTGCATGTTTATCTACTTTTAAGATTTTCTTCAGTTTTTTTCTCTTCTCTTCTGTTATCTACTTTTTTTGTCTTTATCAACAATTGTTAAAGCCGGGGTATTTTGTGGCAGATGCTTGTCTGCTGGAATTCTGAAGTTCCAACACACTTTCCTTTCTTCATTGTCTAATATTTTGTCTGTTTTGTGGCTCCACCAGTTCTGGCTTCCAGGCAAGAGGTATTCTTGCATATATTCAAATGCACCATTGTTATTACTTCATTATCACTCTTGTTGTTATGCTTGATCGCATATCATTTTTATAATTATTAATCATAATTAGAGTCACAGTCAAAGACCACTACAAATCAAATAATTCAAATCCTAACCAAGGACCTAAAATTATAAAGTAGTGTCTGAAGATATATGCAGTTCCTAGAAGGGTATTTTTTTTTTGTAAAACTAGGGTGTTCAGGTCCAAATTAGGATTCTTATTATTCATTGCTGTCAGATATCGTAACCTTTCCAAAGACCTGGGATAGGCAGATATTGATGTTTTATGGTGTTAAAGGTATCATCTCTCGAATGTAATGTATTTCTAACTAAAGCTACCATTTGCAATTGACTGATGGTGAATTTGTTAATGCTGATGGTGTTTAAGTGGTGCTCTAGTTATTTTGGGATTATTATGGTTCACCAGTCAGCTGGATGTTTAAACTGAATTTGGCATTTTTATCAATCTATCGAGTCCTTCCCAAGGAACATACCCTTCATCAACGCAGCGATATCTACCAAGGAAAATAGGTGGACATGATTATGGTTTGTTACACAATCAGCCAGATGGTTAGACCAGATGTGGCGTTTTTATCCACATCTTGTATTCTTCCCAAGGACCTGGCATCATTATCTCCTGTCTTTAACATATTTTATCATGCTTTAATTTTTTTTACGTACAGTAAAAACAGAGTTAGGCATTATCTGTACTATACATTCAAATTATCTGGGTAACATATAAAATCAGATACTACCTCAAACACTCAATTTCTACAAATTAGTTTAGTTTTGAATTGTTAATATGTAATTGGATTTGGATCTTGATTTCCATTCAGCTACCAGAACCGTCTGTGAATAGAGAGCCATTCATAGAATAGTCCTTCTAATAATAGCAAGGGATGTGGATTTTCCTGTTTCCCCTTTCTAATATGGCTTAGATTTTTTTATTTTGGAGGGTTCTTGCAGTGAAAGACAAAAGTAATTTTTTTATCATATACAATGCTATTATTTTTCACCCCTAAACTCTAGGCCTTTTTGATTCCATTGTCCAGTAGTGGAACCCAGAAAGTCTCATTTAATGGCTACTAATTCATCAGTGGCCTCTTTATTTCTGTATTAGATCATTAAGAACATGAATATGGAATATGGAATAAATAATTTGGATATACAGTAAAATGATTTCTTAATGACTTTTATTTATATAAAATAGACATTTATCTTGAGTATTTTAATGTTTTCTGTGCTTGAGGACATGTTATGCTGCCAATTAAGATAATTCTTATTGTTCAACACTCCCTTCATTGCAGGCCCAGCATTAACAGTTTCAAATTGTGCAATAGCTCTTGATTTTTATATGATAATCATAAATGGTGTTAAAGTAATTGCGCCTTAGGACTGTGGAAAACTGGGGGTATGAAGTCCTGTTCACTGCTTCTCTTTTTGTTTTTCTCTGTCAGCGGACCCAGTGGTACAGATCGAAGGCAATCCACATTGTTGTTTCTTCAACTTCAGTCCTAAAATTATGTTCACCAAGGTAGTAAAGGCACAGCTCTGGGTGTACCTACGGCCCGTTCAGCATACATCCACGGTTTATCTACAGATCCTGCGTCTTAAGCCGGTGACAGAGGATGGGAGCCGGCACATCCGCATCCGCTCACTCAAGATTGACCTGAATTCACGCATTGGCCACTGGCAGAGCATTGATTTCAAGCACGTGCTCCAGAACTGGTTCAAGCAGCCTCAGAACAACTGGGGTATTGAGATCAACGCTTTTGATCCCAATGGCAATGATCTGGCTGTGACTTCTCTTGGGCCTGGTGCTGAAGGTCTGGTGGGTAAATGAGAACACTTGCTATCCTCTTCTTTCTTGATCCTAGCCCTGAAAGAGGATTTGGAGGGCCCATGAAATATTCTGATTGTCCGTTGAGCTCATGTCTGTCAAAATTCTTAAGCCGTTGTTGCAATGGGCTGCGAGAATAACATTCCTGGAGCACAAGAGAAAGAGCTGCAGCCTAGACAACAATCTGATAAACAAAATCTGAGTCCAAAGGTGGGGTGTGGATAGAGAAAGCATCTTAGAAGGAACCCTCCTAGATCATTGGAACATAATGGCAAGAGAAGGGAGAAATTTTTTCAGACTTGCAAGACTCTGTTATTGTGACCTTATAATAAAGGTACTGTTAGAGTCGTGGTTATGGTTTCCTGTCTGGACTATCGTGAAAGCCATGATAGCTCTGGCCTAGTTTTAACAATAGGGCAAGTAGTAGTGTTGGGCGTGTTCCATAGGGAGTGCTGTCTTTCAGAATCAATATTACACTGTGATATAATAATCAAATGCACTCAAATGCAGGTTGGAAAAAGGAAAGTATTTTCCTTTTATCTGTTTCATCTCAACAGTAGACTTATGCTATTGGCAAGGGTAGCACTTAAGGAGAGAATTCTTGCTAACTCTATTATCAGGTGGGGAATTGCAGTGCTACTATTTAGAGATGGCATTCGCATTTCAGTCATGGCATTGCAAAGTCATCGTGCTGGTTGTAATTTGTGACTTTTGCTTGATAATAACACAATCAATATTCTTGCAATATTCTTATTACTGTATACATGCATGAGACACAACATTTACTGCTTTCAAATTAAGATAAGTTTATACCCGTTTAATATTAGCTATTATATTATGCGTTATTTCATGATTTAATCCTCTATGTCATCAAATTATTTTTCAAAAAGCATTTAGCAAATTACTTACATGAGTTTCATCTTAGTTTTCTTATATAAATGATTTTTTAAAATTATCTCTAATTCTGAATTATTTCCTTGGAACCTATCCCCTCAACTCTAATTACTTAATAATTCTTATAGCTTAGCTAAGAATATATATAAATTCTCTTCCAGAGTACTAGTCATCCATTAGGAACAAATTGATCTTTTAGCCTGAATACTTTTTTTTTCCTAGAAGCAACAGAGGGATCAATATTCTACTTTTTCATGGAACTTTTTTTCATAGTAGACCTACATTTATTTAAGGAATATTTCATCATCAGGCTTAATGGTGTCAGCTGTAGTGCTTTTTTTTTAGGAGCAAAGCTCAGAACTGTTATTAGGAACTGAATAAATAATTGGATGTTGTAGCAACTATCTTGGAAAGATGGACAAGAGATGGAACTGGGTTTGGTAAGTCTCTGGAGGAGAATGTATATCATAGCACTAGTTTTCTTAAGAGATACAAAGGGACAGCAAGGGCTGCACGGATGAAATTTGCAGGATGGATTATGCATAAATGTGCATGTAATTGATGCCCATCAAAACTCTGTCATAGTTAGTTTTCCATAGCTAGAAACTTATCATGGGACCAATAGTCATTCTACCTCAATGCCTATCTCTGTGATTTCTCTTTTTGTGTCATTTGCAGCACCCATTCATGGAACTGCGTGTCCTGGAGAACAACAAACGGTCTCGAAGGAATCTAGGCTTAGACTGTGATGAGCACTCAACTGAGTCCCGCTGCTGCCGTTACCCCCTGACTGTTGACTTTGAAGCCTTCGGCTGGGATTGGATAATTGCCCCAAAGCGGTACAAAGCCAACTATTGTTCAGGCCAGTGTGAATATATGTTCATGCAGAAATATCCCCATACCCACTTGGTGCAGCAAGCCAATCCCCGGGGTTCAGCAGGACCATGCTGTACACCCACCAAGATGTCTCCCATCAACATGCTGTATTTCAATGACAAACAGCAGATAATCTATGGCAAAATCCCTGGGATGGTGGTTGACAGGTGTGGATGCTCTTAAAACTCCCAACCTTTCCTGTTCCATCCTTTTTCCTATTCCCCCCCGCTCTTCCCGGATTCTTGCTTCGATGATGCACCCTGACATTGATGAATCCATTCATTAGCATTTTTAAAACACTTTTGAAGAGAAAGTAATTATGAGAAAAGAACAAAATGAACAGAATTGTATTGAAAAATCTCTGAAGTGACAACATGCGCTGTGCAATAATCAAAACAGACATCGCATTAATGGAGAGTGGATGAGTTGTCTTGGATCGATACTTCCATCCCTGAGGCAGATCTGAAACAAGCATTCTTCTCTCCTCAAGCTCTTTGCTTGACCCAACATTTCTCAAGCTTTACTTTTACTGGCATCCTCTCTTCCCATCCACCCCCCTCTTGATCTGAGATGCAAAAGTGGTGATAATGTGAAAAGTTCATCAGAAAAAAAGAAGCTATTCAACCTGTTTACAAGAACAAAAGCTTCCTAGATTGTGATAATATGGAAAAAAAATGCTGTATGAAGTTATAAAGATACACAGGGAGAAAGGAGGTTAAGATGGATATTTTATGTTAAGATGAATGAAATCTGCCAGCATGGAGGATATGTGCCATCCTGGATTTGAGGGAGAAGGGTGAGAGGGAAAGTATGATTTAGAAGTTGAGGATTGCTGAACCTGCCTGCCTTTTGAGAGACTGAGTCCCTAAAGAAATGGGAGGCTCCAAAGAAATGAAAACTGGAATTATTTGAAATGCTTTTGCGAGTTGCATGAGAGTAAGAAAAAGTAATGGAATGGAGACATAATGGGGAGGGGGAGTTATGGAGGAATTATCTAAGCGGAGGATAAACTGTTAATTTTAGCTGCCTTGTATTCACATTCAACTTTTTCTTTTCAATATCTTCATATATAACTTGAGCAATCTTTCTCCAAAAGTCATTATTCTATTTTTTTTAGAAAATTTAGAAACTAATTCAATGAATTTAAATTACACATGTCATCCTGAACCCAACTTTGAAGTAGTATAAAAAAGAGAAAGGTAGTGTTGCAGAAAAATAGAAAGGGTATTGTTCATGTGAGGATAAAGAATTTTACCTACAGAATAGGTATCTCTCCAGGCAGGATGATATTGATAGAAAATTTATTTATTTATTCCTAGCAATAGAATCTTTTTTTTCTGTCACTTTTGCTTAATATTCCAATGGGGAAAAATCATATATATGCATGTATATATGACAGGATTAGTAATTTTTCTTTATCATTTGCAGGACTCAACTAGAACCATCCAGTTACTCTGATTATATACAAGAATTTCTACTGGCTAATATTAACCTATCAGTCCTTGAATAGTAGGATGTGTTGCTCTGTACTGTTTCTTTCCTCCTTTCCTAACATTATAATCCTTTTAAATTAATTTTAAATGCACTTATATAGAGTTTTAATTTCCAGCTTTCTTTGAGGTTGTAGTATAACTTTCCTTCACCTAACCGAACAATATTATCTAATTCCGCTTCTTTCCAAAGCAGCAAAATCCAGGTAAGAAAGAGAATTAAAATAACAGGGAATGATTTCTAAATAGAATTCTATTGAAGTTGATGCCATAAATGCCATAATAGCAACTTAAGTGTTGCTGATCTGTTTTCAAGAGTTTGTTGAAAGTAAGAAGATAATTATCCTTCAAGTGAGGAAGCATTAGCCATATAGGACAATACAGTAATTGTAATCTTCAAGTTTGAATAACTCAGATAGGATTCCAGACACAGAAGATAGAAGCTTTTTGTCAGAACCTCGAGCAAGACAATTGCAATGGGGCCCAAATAACAAATTGCATCTAGATCTTAGCACTTGCCTTTTCCTACTATTAGGATCAATTTCATGCCTCATAATCTTCAAAATCAAAGAAGAGGGAGAGGTAAAGGTTAAAAATTAAGATCCCAATTATTATTTACGTTAACTACCATCATGGAGTCAAAGTATTCAAATGTGGTTTTTCCAGGCAACTGGGTAATGTTGCAACCTGGAACACAAATAAGTGATCCATTATTAGAGATTCTCGTCCAGCATGTGAACTAGAAAACAAAATGTTGCTGTTTGACAATGACCTGTGCTCAGTCATTCCCTGCTGATTCTCTATTTGTGCAGGAAACAAAAATTTAACAAGTTTGGCATAGGAAAAATCCTTGTTTTTCCAACTGTGGCCATCAGTAGCCTAATTATGAATGAACGACCAAAATATTATTTTTAAAGATTGAAGCACTTTGGCAGATGGGATGGCATATCTCACAGGCTTTGTATTTTTTGGAAGGATCACTTTCTTTTCTCAAATAGAAGGGGAAAAATTGGGCAAAACAATGAGCAGCAACTTTGCAATGAATCAGCTTCCCCTCTCTTGATTCATTGTCACATTTGGAATGTAGACCAATTCCTTTCTCTTTGTGAGGTCAAAGTAAGGATTGTATTAATGTGAGAGTTTGCTGTTGTAGTGTTCATAATATTTGTGCAATGAAATTGGAATGAAGACTTTGCAATTACTTAACTGGAAAAGGAAATATGAGACAGGCAAATGAGAATTAAATAGGCCTTTAGTCTTACCGCATCAAACTGGAAAAACACTGGGACTCAGACTGCTCATACCATTGTGGCGTCTTGATTTCCCTTTTGCTATTTTCCTGACAGTATGAAATCAGGATCCCTGTTTCTCCAGAGTTCAACTGTTCCTGCTGCTTTAGGGCTTGTTTCTCTACTTTCGGCTTGGGCTGTCTAGGGAGCTGCTGTGTTGTATGATGCAACCCTTCAGAAATGCCTGTCATAGGTCTGGAACCCAAGTGCTGAGGGGATGGACTGGAGGGGAGTCTGGCAGGTCTGGCGCCAAGAATTTAGTCAAGATTTTCAGCATAGGCAATTTTGAGCCAACCAAGTTGCTTGCCAACAAGATAGCTGCTCTGTTGTAGTCAAACAACTAAAATATGCCCTTTGAATTTTTCTGAAGTCTCTTTCATAAAAGTACTGGTTTTGGATATGATGGGTATTAATAAATGGGGAAGAAGAGTCAGCCGAGATTGTCAGGAAGATTATTTTTCTAGTTCTAGCACTTATTGTATATTAAGTTGAGGATCTCGGCACTCAACTAGATTTCTGTCTAGAGGACAACTTTGGTTCTTTTGTAGGCAAACTCATACAGTTTTGATTTCTCCTTTGAAAGTTTCAGAGTACTAAAGCAGCAAAGAAGGCATGGATGAATTTTTGGATGTACAAGGTAAAATTCTGTCCCCCCACCCCAAACAGACTCCCATCTCTATTCTGTTGATAGGGAGTTCAATGCTGCTCAAAGTTGGGCAGAATCTTAGCACTTCTCATGGGTTAAATCCTAAATCTTAAAAAAGGGAACAGTCGCTTATCCAAGGTTGCACAGAGAACAAACTCTCCTGGCCCTTTCTGAGCTGTACTGTTTTTCCTCCTCTAGCACTTACAGATTGAAGCGCTTCACTCTTTTTCAAAGCACTCATCAAACATGCCTTCTCAGCTGCTTAACACTGGCTACATTGCCCTAACTTATTAACCACAGTGTAAATGAAATTGAGTTTTAAAACTCATAGAGAATAATGGTTCTGCAACTGGTTGCTTATAAGGGCATTTAAAACTCGAATACTTTAGTTTTCAATAGGTCTTTTTTATTTTTTCAAAGATGGCTAATAGGTTT
>JANHFO010007841.1:31270-44513 GCA_032468095.1 Pareas carinatus
ATTTCAAAAAACCAGTGGCTAGGAAGTGGGAAAAACTAGAACAGTGATCACCTATCAACATATGTGTTGGTGTTCTTCCAGTAAGATAATATACCTAACTACTCATTTCACCTAACTACCTCAGACGTTAATGTGGAAAATGAATACAATCCATTCCTAAAGGATTAATACTTAAGAGTGGCAATTCTGATGCACATTGTGGTTGTCAACAGAACCAGAAGGCCCCCTTCTGAATTAATTGACCAGAAAAGGGGGAAACAAGTACAATTGCTCTGAGTTCCAGTTTTTATATGTAAAGATGAAGAATATTAAGGAAGATGTATAAAGCTGAATGCATTTCTGGAGTTTATTTTTCAACAAGCAATATAGAAAAGACAGTTCAACCTATAATAATTATGCATTATTAAATATAAAGGTGAAGATATCTTAGGATCAAACTTGATTCTGATATCCACATTCACTATTATATTTATATCCCATCTTTATTTTGCATAATCAAGATCATGCAGATAATGTTCCTACTTATTTTCACAAACAACCTTGTGCATTCATCTGAGCTGAGAGAGAGATACTAATACTCAGCTGATTTTTATGCCTAAGGGAGGGCTGTCCATCCAGCATCTCAATCACTACATCAAATTGGTTGACTAATATTCTTGCAGTTTTCTTAGCAGTTTCATGGAAATAGCCCTCTACTGCCTTCTTTTACAGTACTTTTTTCAATTTCTAGTCCACTCTGCAACCTTGAAATTCCTAGATGGTCTTTCATTCTGAAGCAAACATACTTAATTTCTAGGATTAGTCAAGGTCAAATAAGAGGCACAAGATAAAGCAAAAGATCCTGAGATCCATAAGCACGTTCTCATCCATTTCTTCTACAACTATGTATTTGATCAAGAAGATATCCAATCCTTCAATGCAGATTGACTTTCTCATACTAGTGTATACTTTAAGAGTCACATTTCCCTCATTTGGTGACAGAATCTGCTCCATAATTAGGAAAATAATTATGTGATTATAAAGTCTGGTTTTTTAAACAGGAATGTGGGGAACTAACTATAGTAATGAGGGATATTTGTGTTCCAACCAAAACAGGGGTTCTCTTAATGAGAACCAGACACAACCAGTACATTTGTCATTTATAGCTCTATTATACATGGCAGCAGGTATAAACAACAACAAAAAAGCAAATTCTGATGCATCAAAGAAGCAGGGAATATATTTCCTTAAGCAGTTTTATTATGAAACCAAAAATGAAATGTACTGGTTTCAGTACAACCTACAAAACATTTCAAAAGAAGTAACCCAGTTGTAAAAAAAGCAATGAATGAAATACATGTTATGAAATTAAAACACACAAAATTAAAACAATTTTTAGGATATATAACACACACTGTATCATCCTAGTACTAAATAGTAAATAAATCCTTAGACTGTTGCTCAAAGAAGGCTTAAATAATGAAAAGCATAAGTATACTGTCAAACAGACTAATTTCAAAATACAAATGAAGCATGAATCCAGGATCAGAATAAGAATCTTCAAGTTATTTTTATATATGTTGTTTAATTTGTACTTAGACAAAAGGATTACCAATGAGATGGGGGAAGTATCAGCTTTCAAAGAAAATATTAGGGGAAAAAATCACAAGGAGGCCAAACTGATTATCATTCAAGATAAAAGTCAATCAGTAACAATATAAAACCTCTGATAAATCATTAAGATTGTTTTTAAAATACAGAATGTTCTAACAACCTTTTTCTACAAAGGATGATCTGCAATAAAAATTAATATTTGTTTAGTTCATTTGTAGTAAAAATGAGATTGATATACATTTAGATAAAGATGAAATCACGCAAAGATGTATTCTTGCTCAGCTACAATTGCATTCAATTTCTAAAGCTGGTATGAATAAAATGTCTATAAGAAAATAGGACATGGTAATGTAATAGGCAAGATGTTTTCTCCAAGTAATTGTCTTTAATAAATTGAAACACCAAGCATCAGATATTCAAAATACATTCAGTTCAGAGAAACATAAAACACTGTATTTGAAAATCAACTATGAATTTAAAACTGCGTTTAAAAAAAGCTGAACATGAATATAATATTTTGTAATAATTTTATACCCATTGTTTTTATAACTTTTTGGTACTATTCTCAATGGAGGAAATTCTGTATTCATGACAAATTTTAAAAGTTTTGAGGCATAGTTCTAAAAGATTATTATGAGTAGAACATCTGCAGGAAGCTGTCTAGTTATGCACATGACAATTTCACTACCTTTATATTGGATTGCAATTTATCCTATTCTGTGAGCCACTTGTATATTGTAATTGAACAACATGTAAAAAGTAGTTCTATTTTAGCAAATAATACAGTACCCAGCTTAAGATTTCATAACTCCATAAGCTTCAATATTTACTAAACATATAACTCCAAGGAGAAAATGTTTCACTTTTTAGTAAAATCTAAGCTTAAGAGTAATCAGAAGAAACTCATTGACTTTATGATTAGAATTTATAAATGAAAGAAAAAATATTACCTAGCCAGAGTTAATGGGAAATTAGAAATCCCTAAGCAATGAATGCCTACCTAAAAATGCAAGGAGTGCTCAAACAACGTTTTAATTATTTATTACTGATTTAGTTTAAATGGAGCTGAAGGTGGCAATTCTTATTTGTTGGGGAAATCCTTTTCGTGCAGCTGCCTCTACTCCAGAAAGAAGCAAGAATGTGTACTTTGGATACAAATGGCTACATTTTTTTACCACTAGATCCAAATTAGTTACAACACACACAAACAGAACACTTTTATTCTGTACTTTTCAGGTCCGAAAGAGTGTGGGGTAGGGTGCAAACAGCACAACTCAATAGCTAGCTTTGAAATACAAAGTCAAGAGGTGTGTAAGGAAGAAACTGTATTCTTCCTTAGAGATGAAGAATGTTTAAAACATACACCCTGAACAAGTAAATACTAAGAGGAAGATCGTCAGACAAGGCCAAAACGTTCTGCTCTTTTTCTCTTCTTTGCCTGTAAATAGGAATTAAAAAAAAGTCAAAACCAAAGGGAATGGCAACTCTGAGCATGTGTTTTGGCATAAAGAAAAATAGAAAGTCTATAAGGAGTGTAACAGTATTCGTCTAAGAAAGCATCTTTCATATCAGGTTTCACAAGAGGCACTCCTACTGCAATGGGGCCTCTAACTACAGTCAGAAATTAAGCTATAAAGCATGAGATACAGTGACCTGTTAGTTGCTTCATCCTGTTGGCTTATATGAGAAAGTTCTGTTTGGAACAATTACCATTTTACAGGCTTAGAAAGCCTTCTAGGCAATAAGGAGGTGGGAAATGTAAAAGGCCAAAGGGTTAACACTCTTCTATTCACAGAGCAGGCGAGTGGGACACAGTCAAATGCATTGAATACACTCATGGATCTTTGAGATATGCCTCTAAGTCAATACACCAGGGGCATATAAATCTTAATTTTTACCACGATAAATAGCTTAGGGGGCAACAGAAGTCCTAATCAAGAATCTCTAGGGGAAAGGTGTCATTTAGTATATACAATACTACAAAAAGAGGTTTTTGTTTCAGGCACACTCACTAAGTGCACTAACGGAAAAGCATGGAATCCCTCAGACCACAGCCTAGTCACCCCCTTCACTCCAACTGAACAGGAAGATCATCCTACAGCTGCTACTTCATTTTGTGAAGCAATGCTTGCCTCGCCCTAGGGAAAACAAAAAGCATCCCACAGAAGGTGCCAGTGAAAATAAACTTCCTGTTGATAATACTCAGGGTTCAATCCAATATCCAAATATTGTTTTCTTCCATGAGTGAAATTAGAGTTTAGCAAAAGAACTACTTGTGGTCGAGATTACATCTTAATAGTGTAATCAACCTAAAAACAAAGTTGCTGAACCAAAAAACAAAAACAAAATTAAAAAACCCTCAAGTCCGCATACTTGGAATAGAAAGATCAAATTGATATTCAGAAGCAATCATAGGTCTGATAACAATGGTAGATGCCTGCCATCAAGAATTTACAAAAAAGATAAAGCAGTAGCAATGTCTTGGTTTTTCTAACACTGGAAGAGACAATAAAATAATGTTGCAGTCATGCCATGTGATATACATACACCTCACATTTTAAAAAAAACTTTTTAAACTTTACATTAGATAGAAAATTAGTCTGGATCTACAACCCCTAATTCGAAATCAACTATGTTGATAACTGTGATCCTGGATAACTCATAAAGGTAGACACACAAGATAAAACTAAACTATTTCATGTTTTATCAACTGTATAAGTTAATGGCCGAAAACTCTGACTATTTTGTCCTCCAAAAGTTATTCAACCTATTCCAGAGCAAGAGAGAAAAAAGCAAATTCCTGTCCTAATCAAAAATGATTTATATCTAAGTCAGCATACAATAATTTAATAGAACTATGGGGACTGGGCAAAGAAAAGCATAAAAGTCACACAGTGCCATCTTGTGGAATACCTGACATTATTTCAATTACAGAAAGTCTCAGTGCCTAAGATGTTATTAAAAAACTATTACCTCTGTGTCTTCCGTAGTTCCTGCTCCAGCTGAACTTGTAACAATGCCAAACCTCTCCTTTCTTTTTTTCAGTTTTTCATCATCTTCAGTCTATATAGAAAGAAATTAGCACATTGGAATGTAGGCCAAGAGAATAATTTTAATTCCTATCATCTTACTTTGCTACCTGGAGTCTCAAAGAATATGGTAGAAGAATATTCACAACTATCAGTTATTGCATGCACTGAATTGACATCATTCTCAATATAGACATAATGCAATTATAAAGTTGATCATAGAAACAGCCAGAGTTGCCGTAATCATCAAGTTCCTTATGTTTTGATTGTCTTTCTAGTAATTAAAAACTATAAGCTAAATCCAGAATCAATAAAAATAGCAGTTGCTACTAGAAAAAGACTATGATGTGTAATGCAATGCTAATGGGACATAGGTACAGTATATCATATTTTTGAATTTCTCGCCTAGTTTTTTTGCAGCCACAAGGCATTTTGGAAAAAAACCCCAAAATGAATAAGTCAAGCACCTAATATTATTGTGCTTCTTTTAATCCACAAGTAACAGCAGGACCAAACTACTCACCTATAAAACCAAAAAAGATGATAACAGTTTGACTTAAGGACAAATAATTTTAAAAATATAGACTTTATTTGCTCTAATATTAAGAATTTAAGTCAAAAGCATATATTTGCAGGACAAAGGCATTTTAGGACTTTTTTAAACATTGGGAATTATATCCAGTAATGGACAACATAATGTACCTTTTAAGATTGTGATTTTCATAATACTTTGAACGACATAAAAAACCTCCCTAAAATAAAGGATGCAATTTTTATTTCAGTGCAAACAAAACTTATAGAACTTTAAAAACTACTGAACTACTAATCATTAAGATTTTCAGGACATGGAAGTACTAATTAGAATGAGATAAATAGTGCACCTGAAATTTATTTCTGAGCAGGCCATATTTTTAATTTAATCCATTTGCTACCATTAATGAAAGCATTTGCATTAGGTGACTTGTAGGGCACTTAACTTGCTTTCATAAATTCTGTTTCAATTATTTTCCACCCGAGTGAGCAAATAAATGCTAGTTGATGTGGGTTCTTTGGATTTCTTCAGCTGATTTTCCTGTAAGCCTGGGGCTTTTTATTCTTTTAACCTTTAACCACGCTTGTGGCTTTGGCCTAACAGTAATGATCAAGGTCATCTATTAACCTTTAAGAGCTTCCATGTCATCCATTTGCCATATAAATTCTCTTGGCTATTTTCAGCTTTAAAAGATTGTCCAATTACTTTGCTTTGCTTCTCTAATTCTGCTCCTAAGCTCATACAGGGTATTTGCAATCTTCTCCCACTCCAATTTGATATATTTGATAATTTAATAATGAGGGGCTCAGAGGAAAGCAGAGTCAAGAAGAAGATGGAAATGGCAACTGTAACCACATAAAATGCTTAATTTGCCTGGATCATTAATCTCACTCAAATGCAAAACTTCTCATATCCATTAAGCACCTTGATAAATGGAATCTGGCTAAGTTGTATTACAATTTTATTTATTTATTATTGATTGAACTTATATGACCACCTATTTCAGAGTGGCTCCTTAATCAATGGAGCCGGGTCTTCACTAAATGTTGATGAAATATCAGGATTATAGTGACTCTATAAAGCCTGCTTTCTTTCATATTTCATCTATGCAAATCTCTGATTGAGCTTAATCATTCAAGCAATGACAAATAGCTTTATTTATAAAAGAAATGCAGAACAAACTTATCAATCAATTCGCTCATAAACTCACTCACATCACTGATATATTATGGAACTTTTGTCAACAAAGTTGTGCTGACTACATTATGAACAAGGGTCAGCATTGTCTTTGTTATGTTGACCCTTTCCATAAATAGCAACTCTACAACAATCAAGCTCAACTTTGTTAACTATAACATCATCAGTCACATAATAGTAACAATTGAAAATTTTAATTAAAATGCAGCAGTTTCTCATGGGCTTCAGACAGTATCAACAGTGTATATAAGCATTCATGGGTCCCTTTGGGGAGAAGGGGGGTATAAAAATATAAAATAAATAAATAAAATAAATAAATCCTTATATCTTTGGAATGGCTCCTGCCTAACTCTGTGTTAACATTTTTGTCATATTTTACTTTCTAATATTAGAAAAATTATTAAGTAGTGAGGGGGAGGTCAAAATCTGGATTGAAATACGGATATTTGGTTTGGGCACAGAACTGAAACAAGTAGTGGTCTCCAACCTGTGGGCAGTGAAAAAAATGTGGTGGTCCGCAGGAAAATCTGGAAAATTATTTGAATGTTTTTGTCTTGTTGTACGGTTCCTGCTCCTGGGGATAGCAGAGACAGTGAGGCACATGCGGCTGGGCTGCCTCCAGGGCACAGAATTCACCTGCACCAGCGGTAGTGGAAGTGCTTCCGAAGGGCCTCTCAGCTGGCTGCAAGCATGCAAATTCCAAGCCCCTGAGCTTGTAGTCCAGCTGACCTCGCTCCAGCCCTGACTTCATGAGGATAGCAAAGAGGGGAAGGTGATGATTGCAGCCTGCTGCTGCAAGCACAGGCAGAGGGCAAGAGTGGGGCTCCAGAGCGCTGTGTGTCCTCTTTCTCTCTGTGTGTCATTCTCTCATTCTCTCTGTGTGTGGGTGCCTATCTCTCTCTCTCTCTCATTCTGTCTCTCTTTCTCTCTCAAGCAGGAACAAATATCACACTAAAATGTGTAATATTTAAAGAAGTCTCAATTATTTTAATAATGAAGCTAACTTTAATAATTTTGCTACAATTAAGCAACCTTTAAAGATTTTGCTATGATTAAATAAGCATTTATGATTTTGTTATAATTAAATAATATTTTTCAATTTTGTTATATTAAATGGGTGCCTTTTATATTAATGAAATGGAAGTTCTCTGATCATTATTTTACAAATGTATATCATTTTAAAAAATCATATTAGTGGTCTGCGAGATTTAAACTTATGAATTTAGTTGTCCCTGAGGCCCAAAAAGCTGGTGACCACTGTTCTAGGCACAAATTCTTTGGAATTGAGGAATAACAGGAATAAGCAAGGCTAACAGCAGTACTGAAATGGAAGTAGGGAAAAGCAGTAGCTGGGAATATGGGTGGGACGGAGAGGAATAGGTTGGATATACCACTCTTGAATTTAATAGTAATAGCTACCAAGGGGAGACAGGAAATAAAGCTGCTGAGAAGTGATGTCTATATAGGCTGGATGTGCCATAGTTGAACTCAAGGGAAACAGGAACATCTAGACAGAATTACTGAAAGGAAGTGGCTGGAAGCCAATTGGATATGTTTTGGTTGTATTCAAGGGTACTGGCAGTGATATACAGAAGTTAGAGAAAGGAAAAATCCAAGTGTAAAATAATGGGAAAGAGACACGTGAAACACCAGTATCAAAATATTCTGGGGTTAGGTTATTTCTGCTTGGAATAATTCAGCTGATATTACAGAGTGAAGTTATTTGTCCTAGGTTCAAAACAAAACCCATTTTCTACTGCGTGCATACCCTTAATATTTAACTTTTGTAGATTAATTGATTTGACTATGGGCTGTCAAAGCATCAATGCTTAGTGACCGCATAGACAGATCTCTAGGTTAGCCTTTCTAGATATGACATAGAATATTTTAGGACTTACAATAGTTTGGGTAAGAATGCCAAAAAGAATAATGATTTTTTTTATATTTAGAGTTTTTTTTTAAAAAAACTATCTAGACAAATTAACTGCCCAAACAATAAACTGTTTTAATTTTAAGAGAGCGCAAAAAGATGTACATTTGGTTTTATTATGCTAGACACTGTATCCCAAAAAATTTCTTCTGAGACAGGGACCAAAGTGGGTTGTTGCTGAGGATATGGAGAACATTCTGAAAACTAGTAAGTATACTGCATTCAGAAAGTATTCAGACCCCCTTTGTCAATTTTGTTATGCTGCAGCCTGATTCTACAATTCTTGAAATTCTTTCCCCCCTCATTATTCTACACTCAGTACTCCATAAAGACAAAGTGCAAACAGAATTTTAGAAATGTCTGTAAATGTATTAAATGTATTAAAAAGAACAAACTGAAATATCACATTGGCTTATCACATTCAGACCCTTTGTTGAAGCACCTTTGGCAGCAATTACCTTGAGTCTTTTTGGATATGACGTGACAAGCTGTGCACACCTGTATTGGGGGATTTTCTGCCATTCTTCCTTGCAAATTCTCTCAAGCTTGGTCAGGTTGGATGATGACAGTCAGTGGACAGCCATTTTCAGGACCCTCCAGAGATGTTCAATAGGGTTCAAGTCAGGGCTCTGGCTGGGTCACTCTAAGACATTCAGATTTGTCCCTAAGCCACTCCTGTGTTGTCTTGGCTGTGTGCTTAGGATCATTGTCACGTTGGAAAGTAAACCTTCAGGCCAGTCTGAGGTCCTGAGCACTGTTGAACAGGCTTTGGTTGAGGATATCTCTGTACTTTGCTCCATTCAGCTTTCCCTCAACCCTGACCAGTCTCCCAGTCCCTGCTGCTGAAAAGCACCCCTACAGCATGATGCTGCCACCACCATGCTTCACTGTTAGGATGGTATTGAAAGTGATTAGGAGTGCGTAGTTTCCTTCAGACATAACATTTAGAACTGAGGCCAAATAGTTCAATCTTGGTTTCATCAGACCAGATAATCTTGTTCCTCACAGTCCAAGAGTCCTTCAGGTGCTTTTTTGCAAACTTCAAGAAGGATTTTGTGTATTTTGCAATGAGGAGAGGCTTCCATCTAGCCACTCTACCATAAAGCCAAGATTGGGGGAGGGCTGCAGTGATGGTTGTCCTTCTGGAACTCTGTTCCATCTCCACACAGGATCTCTGGAGCTCAGTTAGAGTGACCATTGGGTTCTTGGTTACCTCTCTTGCTAAGACCCTTCTCCTCAAATTGCTCAGTTTGTCCAGGTGACCAGCTTTTGGAAGTGTTCTGGTTGTGTCAAATCTCTTCCATTTGAGAAATATGGAGGCCACTGTGCTCCTAGGAACCTTCAACGTAGCCTTCCCCAGATCTGTGCCTTGCAATAATACTGTCTCTGAGCTCTGCAGATCTCATGGCTCTTGCTCTGCTACAGTAGAGAGGTCTGTGCCTTCTCAAATCATGCCCAATCAATTTAATTTAACACACAGGTGGACTGCAATCAAGGTGTAGAAACATGTCACCAACAATCAAGACAAATGGGAGGCACCAGAGCTAATTTCCACATGTTATTTGCAAAGGGTCTGAATACTTATGCTAATGTGATATTTCAGTTTTTTCTTTTTAATAAATTTATAGACATTTCTAAAATTCTGTTTTCACTTTGCCATTAAGGGGTAATTAATGTAGATTAAGGAAAAAATAAATTTCCACAATTGTAGAATCAGGCTGCAGCATAATAAAATTGACAAAGGTGAAGGGGATCTGAATACTTTCTAAATGCACTGTAATTTACTGGGGAACAAACAAAATTTGATTTCTTTTCAATTACATTTCAACCTATTTTAAAAATAAATATGGCTAATACAATTAATCTCCAATAACAACTTTTGGAGAGCCTGGGGAAAAAACATACAACTCTTGGTCTCAGGTTGTGCATTTCTGTTTTATGTAGACAAAGGTCTTGCAATGCAGAACAATTTGATTAGGGATATTTGAAATTAGCTTTTACAAAACAAGCAAGACTATTAAAACATCTTAGTTGAAAGGTAGGCTTGTTTAACAAGTGAGAAGACATCATTTTATCCAAATAATTAGTTATTTTGGTTACTTTACATACAAATACAACTTCAATATTTTCTGCTTAAACGGTTTTCTTCTATTTGATAATTTATAGAGTAAACAAAGACATATGGTATTTTAAAAATAAAGGGAAAAAAGGCACTGCCTGTATTTAATGGCATTCCTAAGGGATGTTTTATATAGCATACTTCTGCCTGCTTGAAAATGGATACAAAAAGTGAAATATAGTATCCTTTTTATTTTATTCTTTTACAAAGATACAGCATATGTACAGCCATTAAAATATATAAATATATATGAACAAAATATATTCCTGCCACAAAGATTAATCTGCAGGCATAACCAACCCGATGGTCAGTTTTCTGTTATATCCAACTCTACAAGGAAAAATGCATAATAATGAAACGGAAATTCCTATTAAAACTAAACATGTAATTTACATATATTTCAATACAGCATTGAAGTATTAATGCTTCCCAAACCACATTGTTTAGGTCAATGATGGTAATCATGTCTTTATCTTTAAAATTTAAGAAAAAAAATAGTCAAGCCACAACTTTAAATGAACGTATATAATGGCTGTAGTGAGCTTTTTTATTTATTTTTCTAGTGACCCCTTATAATCACCCCACCCCCACTCACTGCCTGAAGGGAAAGTGTGTAACAATCCCACTAAATCAACATGGTTCTAATGATCTCCCTCACTTGACCCCCTAGCATACTAGTGTCAGATGCAAACATGTTACAATAAACTTCACTCCATCCTTAGCTCCTCACTGACAGGTTTTGATTCATGGGGTGCTGAAACCCATCTGAGGAAAATTACCTCTATCAAAACACTGCTATCTCAGCATCTATCAAGCTTTGCTATAACCCTGGGGCACACTTGAATGTGCACATGGGCATTTGTGCATGAAAAGTGGGGGTGGGAGCCGACCTTTCTTCCAAAACGATGCATTTCTTGAAGCTTGTGATATTAATGTTTTCTTCTTGCACTGTTCACACAGAAAGCTTTGAAGAACAATTCTAGTTATTCCAGTAGGAATCTAAAACCCAAAATATGGCACAGAGCCTAGCATTCATAATCTCCAGGCTGTTTTATCATTTTTTAAAATAAAAAACCACAATGTGTTAGAAAAACTGCACATTTGTATCATATGCACAGCAATTGGCATGGTAAAGTATATTAATCCAGAGGTTTTCAACCTGGAGTCCACTGTGGAGTTGCCAGGGGGTCTGCAGACAGATCAAGAAAAAATTGAAAAAAATAATTAATATACATGAACTGTCAATTAGTAATTAATTGAGTTTGTGAGAATGGGGTCCGTCAGATAGCAATGGCATGTTTTGGGGTCTGCAGCTTGAAAAGGGTTCAAAACCTTTGCATTAATCAACCTTTTTAGTCTCTTTATTTAAAAATTATTTTCTGGAAAAAATAAACATTCTTGAAAGTTGATGGAAACTTAATAATGAAACGTGACACAGATATGGGATTTCAGCAGCCAAGGACCTGTCCCTTCATCTGCACAATTTCCTAGATAAAAGTTTATTCCAAGACTCTTGTTTTCCTGCTACAATTACCACGGCTGAAAAGATTTTCCCTAGCATCCTTAAGACCATTATCAGGACAACACAGAAGCTGCCATCTTCTTCAAGAGATCAGGCTTCAAATCCTAGCCAGTATCTACCTTGCCAGTAACGGTCCTTGGACAGAGACCTCCTAATATTTCACCTAACACCAAACTAGTAGAGTTTTGCTGGTAAGGATGTCACCCAGCTTAACAAAGACTGTATCAAATGTTGGGGAACCGGGAGAATCTGACAGGAAGTGGGTTACTGGAACAAACCATACATGGCTGACACAAGAGAACCCAGAACTGATGGAGTGATACTGCAAAAGAAAAGGAATATATGAAACATATGAAGGAACTATGGGTGGATGGAAGATCTGAATCTACACTAATTGAGAAACAGCTAAAAAAAACTGCTTTGATTTTGGGATGGACCCTTTTTTCAGCCAGCTCCCTGGCTGTCTTTTTAGCAGATGGCAGCTGCTGGCTTCCCCATTAACTTTCTGGGCAAGTTTACAGTGAAGATTGTAAATGACGATCACATCACTGCAGGGTGTTTGGCAAAGAGTCATAAGTATGCATTTGTTGCCAAGAGCCCAAATCGCAATCACATGATTATGGGGACACCATAACAGCCACAACCTCAGGCATGGGTCAGTAGTTCCTTCATCAGCACTGTCATAATTTCCAACAGGCACTGAACAAATGGTCATTAAGTGAGAACTACCTGTAAGCAATAATTCTTGCCTCCTATTTTCCGCAGAACAATCTTGTGAGGTGGGTTGGAGTGAGTGATTGGTTCAAGTCATCCAGCTGATTTTCATGTCTAAAGGAGGCCTGGAACACACAGTCACCTAGCTACTACTCCAAACTGGCTCTTGTTATTAGGTTGACTGCAGAGAAGCAAAATAGATGAAGCATAATCATTCCACCAGTTCTGCTGAAAGACCTACTGTCTTTGGTTCATCCATCATTTTTAACAAGCAATTGTAATTCCATTAGGTAACAGAAGGAGGGATGAAAAATAGCTCTATTTCATCACCTCTGTTGAAACCATTCAACATAATTTTAAGAACTGGTGCCCAAATTTTGCTTTTTTCATTTTCTCTATCTGTAGTTGTTTATCATATAAGTCAGCAGGAGGAGCTGATATTGGAGGTGTTCTTGGTGTGTGTGTGTATGATCAAAACATACTTTAAATAATAGGAAAATAACTAAGAATTCCTTTACTGAGTTGTACTAATAAAGGAAGAAAATATTTAGACAGCCTTGTATACATATTTAAGAATTGCAAAAAGAATACAGCCACTTTGAATGAG